>JAWDGP010002360.1:470000-545000 GCA_033675545.1 Elysia crispata
CCTTCAGGATGCTTTTACTGTCAATTCTGGAGGTAAGTCTACAGTGTTCAGCGTCTTTGACAGAATTTAAAAAAAAAATAATTTATCAACCTTTTCGTAAATTTTGTAGATAGAAGTAACGCCATTTTTATCTTAAAAACTACGGCATTCCTTTTTAGGAGTAATAATCACTATAATAAAGGGTAGTCACAGTGATAATATAAATGTTAGATTAATTAAAGGGATGCTTCATTTATTAAAATTGTTGTAGTAGCAGCAGTAGTAGTAGTAGTAGTAGTAGTAGTAGTAGTAGTAGTAGTAGTAGTAGTAGTAGTAGTAGTAGTAGTAGTAGTAGTAGTAGTAGTAGCAGTAGTAGTACTAGTAGTAGTAGTAGTAGTAGTAGTAGTAGTAGTAGTAGTAGTATAGTAGCAGTAGTAGTAGTAGTAGCAGTAGTAGTAGTAGCAGTAGTAGTAGTAGCAGTAGTAGTAGTAGTAGTAGTAGTAGTAGTAGACAGTGGTAGTAGTAGTAGTAGCAGTAGCAGTAGCAGTAGCAGTAGTAGTGGTGGTAGTAGTAGTAGTAGTGGTGCAGCAGCAGCAGTAGCAGCAGCAGCAACAGCAGCAGCAGCAGTGGTAGTGGTGCTGCACCGGTGCTGCTAGTGGTGGTGCAGCAGCAGCAGCAGCAGCAGCAGCAGCAGCAGTAGTGGTGGTAGTAGTAGTAGTGCAGAAGTAGCAGTAGTAGTAGTAGTAGTAGCAGCAGCAGCAGCAGCTGCTGGCAGTAGTAGTGGTAGTAGTGGCAGTAGTAGTAGTAGTAGTAGTAGTAGTAGTAGTTGTTGTTGTTGTTGTTGTTGCAGCAGTAGTAGCAGTAGTAGTAGTAGTAGTAGTAGTAGTGGTAGTAGTAGTAGCAGCAGTGATATTGGTAGAAAAAATAGTAGTAATAGTAGTAGTAGTAGTAGTAGTAGTATTAGTAGTAGAAGAAATAGTAGTGGTAGTGGTGAGTGGTGGTGGTAGGTAGGTGGTGGTGGTGGTGAGTGGTGGTGGTGGTAGTGGTGGTGGTGAGCAGCAGACGGCGGCAGGCGGGGTGGTGGTAGCAGTAGTAGTAGTAGTAGTAGTAGTAGTAGTAATAGTAGAGTAGTAGTAGTAGTAGTAGTAGTAGTAGTAGTAGTAGTAGTAGTAGTAGTAGTAGTAGTAGTAGTAGTAGTAGTAGTAGTAGTAGTAGTAGTAGTAGTAGTAGTAGTAGTAGTATGATTTAATTCCTTGTTGAATTGTTCTTTTTAGTGATAAATATTTTTTTCTTGCTCCTTTTTTTTTCATTTAGATGTTGAGACATTCGGCATCGATGTGAGTATACAAGAAATGAGGAATTATTTTATTTTAGTTTAGTTTTGTTTCAGGCAAATCTTGAAAAATTATCACTTTAGCGTACCATTTTTAAGAAGCAAAATGTCTTTATATAAGAATATAAATTTATTAAGAAAATTAAAAGAAGATAAAAGCTATGTTTATCCTCGAAGAAATTTGTATTTTTTTTTTCTATATGAAAAGATTAAACTTATGACTATATTTACGTCGTCTGAAATTTATGTCAAAATAATTTTTCAGCAGTTTAATGTCGAAAGTTTCATTTAGAGCGAAATGGTGTGGCCCGTAAAAATGGAATCACATCCCTCATATTCTTTGTCCATTCCATTCAAAATCATTTTCCTCATCATAGCGACGACTCTGTGAATCTAAGAGCATGCATTCACTCGCTTTTAATCTGCAGATACCGTTGGACATTCAACCGCCGGCTGAGATGGATGACCGCTATTGGTATCAACCATATTACCAGGTGCACGTTAAAGGTGAAGGTCAGGACATTTATTTTAAACACTCGACGCAAGTCCAATTCGAACAGAAGGCGTTCAGCACATTTATTCAAACTGACAAGGGAATGTACAAGCCCGGACAGAAAGGTGAGACTGTCAACTGCACACGTCATGATGTTCTGGGAATAATTTTAAGCCCTGATTCTGACGTCCATGTCTATTTATAGAACACAGATGGGATAGAGTGACCCGATATGCGCAGAAGAACTAGTTGTATGACCTTCGTGCTGGAACTACTCAATTTTGAGAGCTCTCTTTATTTCTTACATATTTTATTTTGATTTTTTGTAGCACATTAGAGAGCACATAAAGTTGAAAAAAAATCTTTTTTTTTCATAACAGAATGCAGTTTGTTATATATTATAATTATATTTATGTATATAGAGAGAGCGTTGAACTGATAATAAGCAGGACCGGATTCGATTCCACGCTGGATCATCAGTTCTGATGGTTGGGTCGAATCTCGTCCACTTGTTTTTTCATTGGTTTGGCGGGAAGTCGCAGTCAGTATAAAATCCTGTAGGAAACTTAAAGTACCTAAATAAAGCGGAGAGCCGCCTTATACCTTGCATTGGAAATTATGGCTTCTTTTATGTTTTGTTGTTTTTGTTTTTTTTTTTGTTTTTTGTTGTTTTTTTTTTTTGGTCAAATGAAGTAATTGTTTGATTATAATGAACTGTTCCTTCATTCGTGTTATTCGTGCTCAGAAAAGTAAGGCTTAAAAATAGCGTGTCCTTGTATGAATTTCTGGAATTTAGCACTTAAAACCGACAAAAGTAAGCTCCAAGCTAGAGGGCAGTGCTCAGTTACTATATTGGTTACAAATAGGTTTTGAGTGAAAATAAAAAAAAAAACAAACAAAAAACTATGACACTCTAGCTCTATATATAAATCTCACTTATAATTATTCCAGAGATTTGCATCCTCTAAGTTTAATTTACCCTTGAAGCTAGACTGCCGTAAACTTCCAGGTGAAGGTTCACAAGGCATGACTAAAAATTCTTGTTGATGCAAGATCAGATTCACTAATAAAATGAAGCAAGTCAATATGTGACTTCATAACAACACTTGATTACTAATTTTACAGAATTTATCATCAGCAAGATTGCTTCAGGGTTCTAAAAAGTATTCAGCGCTAAAAACAGTCTCAAGTTTGCAGACCTTTATGTTGTGTTAGTATAACTCTCTATTAATTCTAACAACATAGGCTGATTCAGAGGTGGACGGTAAAAATTTCTTCCCGGTTTGCTCAGGTTGTTTAAAACCAGAACTGATATCATCCTTTTTTTCTGTCTACCGTATTCCTCACCAAAATAACTCCGCCCAACTCTGCAGTCGGAGAAAGAAATATCTAGAACGTGACAAGTATGAAGAGCTCGGACCGGATTTGTTATCAAGAAAAATAACAGGTTCTAGATATCCAGTGAAGCCGGAACACAGAATTTTGTACAGAATATAATTATGATATTTTATCATATTTCTTCTTCTTCTTCTTCTTCTTCTTCTTCTTCTTCTTCTTCTTCTTCTTCTTCTTCTTCTTCTTCTTCTTCTTCTTCTTCTTCTTCTTCTTCTTCTTCTTCTTATTATTATTATTATTATTATTATTATTATTATTATTATTATTATTATTATTATTATTATTATTATTATTATTATTATTATTATTATTATTATTATTATTATTATTATTATTATTATTATTATTATTATTATTATTATTATTATTATTATTATTATATTTAATTGTTATTATTATTCCAAGCGCTGTAAAATCGATACCAGATCTGAACAAGAAAAATAGCATTAAAACAAAAACTGATTTTGTGCAGCCTATCACATATTTTCTTTGCGTGGGTATTATGATACTCTGGGGTTGGAGAACTCTAAGCGTTAAACAGATAGTTCTACAAATGAGTTCTTTGTAACGGAAAATAAGAACTTAGAAAGCCAGCAAATGAAAAAGATATTCTTTTTTTTCTCTGCCTAACTGTCTCCTTTATTTCTCCTTGCTCTCTCTCTCCCTCCCTCTCTCTCTCTTTATCTCTCTCTCTCTCTCTCTCTCTCTCTCTCTCTCTCTCTCTCTCTCTCTCTCTCTCTCTCTCTCTCTCTCTCTCTCTCTCTCTCCCTCCTCATTTTTCTTCTTTGAAAGAATCATAATCATAATTTTTCTATAAATCAAGAAGACTCCCTGAAGGCATGTTTACAGATTGATTATCTCAACATTATTTGCAATCACCATTACTCGACATCCTGACATTTTATTTTTTTTTTGTTGTTTTTCTTTTTTTGACTTTGCAAAGTCATGTTCCGGGTCCTGACTGTTTTCCCTGACATGAAAGCGGTTCGAGGCGAGCCATATGATATTTACATCAAGGTAAGACGAGCTGCTCACTTAGCTCATCCCAGGCTATTTTGCCTGGAGGGATTGCGTATTCTAAATTGAACCACTCTTCGACAAGCATATTAGAACATTATAATATGATGATGATGATGATGATGGAGATAGTAATAGAAATAATAATAATAAACGAAGAACAAGATTAAGGCGAAAAAGAAGAAGAAGAAGAAGAAGAAGAAGAAGAAGAAGAAGAAGAAGAAGAAGAAGAAGAAGAAGAAGAAGAAGAAGAAGAAGAAGAAGAAGAAGAAGAAGATATTGATGAATATCAGGAGGACGATGATGATGATGATGAGGAGGAGGAGGAGGAGATGAAGAAAACGAAGAAGAAGAAAAAGAAAGAAAATATATTAAAAATGATAAGAATGTTTTTGTCTTATTTGAGGAAACCCTTAAAAATAAATTGTTGTTAGGTCATTGCCGCCATTATCAATCTACTCCAAAATCTGAGCCGATCTTAGTTTCACCCGTAGTGACAAATTAGCTACTGATGTCATCATGATAATAACAATTTCAAATTCTACCAAAACCAATTCTCTAGCAGCTGGAATTATCATAGCCTGGATTTGTTACGATCATCCTGTCATTGATGACATTGCATGGTATATGAAATGTGTCATGCTAAAATATAAAGAAAAGAAAAAAATTTTTATTTGAACAATGCTGGTGTTTTTGTGAATACCCCTTTGAATATCTTTTACCTGCAGGTCTTGAAATTCCCTTTTAGCCTAACTATTAAAACAATCGACAATTATTGTTTCTTTTTCTTTCTTTCTTTCTTTTTTTTTTTTAATCTCTACTCTAGGACTCCGATGACAATCGAATCCGGCAGTGGCTTGGTGTACAGGATCCCAATGGTCGTGGAGTGATTGAGCTGTGGTTGCAACTGGCTGATGAGATTCCTACAGGAGATTGGACCATAGTGGCCAGCATTATGGTACTTTCAGCATTTTTTAACTGAAATAACTCTTTCTTACAGCATTTCAATCTGCAGACACAAAGTACGTAGTCAGACCATTATGCCGAATCCTGCAAAACATAGAAACAGTTAAAGAAAGCTAAGAGCTTTAATGAGCACTATAGCTAAAAGGACTAAACGTGATAGAATCAAATTATATAAATACGAGTATATGGGTGTTTTCTCCCCATTCAATTCAAGATTGATTATCTAGATCGTAGCCTTACGGGCATATTTAGGGTGGTATGCTTGTACTTATGAAACGGAATGAAATAAATAAAAAAAAAAACAGAAGACTCAGATAAAGAAGACATATCCCAAAAGTATTCTAAAGTATGTGTCATGAAGCTCAAAATTCAATAAATAAAATAGTTACTTTGTTTTGTCTTTAAGTGTCTTTCAAGAGTTTAGCAGAATTACATTGTTTTTAAATATTGTCCTCTTTTCCACTAGAGATAATAATGCGATGATACTTGAAATATTTCTTTAAAAGTAGATAATCAATTTTGACTAAAAGATTGGATGCGATGCTTTCTATTAAAAAAGTCGTTTGCACTCCAACCTACACAGTGCAGCTTTGAAACATTCCGCTCTTGGTTCTTATATTTACCCTTCTGTTTTAGTTATGATCCCCGTATTTACTAAATAGTGATCCATTAATTTCATTTCTTCAGGGAAAGGAGGAAACCAAGACTTTCACTGTAGACGACTACGGTAATATTTCGTTTTTGTATGAGACAATTTTTCGAATAGCTTTATCTAGAGAATGTGTTAGACAAAATGAATGAAGTTTACGAAATTAGGCTATCTTTTAAAGAAAGCTTTGTTGTAAAAGGCGATTGAAAACATTTCTTGGAATGTTAAATCGTGTTTCAAATTAAGTTTTCATGGCGTTCCCCATAAGAAATCTTCAAAGCTCTTTAAGTCAAGGATAAGAATAGCTTCACGCATTGAATTGCGTTTGCAATTTATATAATTATTCGTATGTTTGTTTTGTAAATAACGTGGTGGAAAGTGTTTAAAAGGAGCATGTGGTCTTGTTTGAAAGTTCAGAAAAATCACAGTCTATTTTAACATTAAACTTCATGTGAGAGTCATATTTCCTATGGTTAGCTTGGTTCAAAATCCTTGACTGGCTAAATATCGGGATTAAGATAAGACAGAAACTCACACATTATAGATAAATATCAATAAAACAGCGTGAGATATTATCTGTTATTTAGCATGTCAAATTTATTTTTTATCCTGTTCTCCTTTTAATGTGCTTGTCTAAGAAATTATTTTTTTAGATAAAATAATATTTTGAGCTGAAAAAAGAACCAAATAATAATTTCACTAGAAAACGGTAGTGTGGAGAGCTAAAATGTAAAAAAAGTAAACTCACATGCAGGTTTTATCTCAATTTGTTTCAGTGCTTCCAAGATTTGAAGTAGAAGTGCAACTTCCATCATTTGCCTTGGCTTATGACCAGTTGCTGAAAATCAGAGTGAAAGCGACGTAAGTTTGTAATGTGCTATATTTAGTACGTCTCTTGACATGCAATAATGATTACTGTCAACATGTCGCAAATTCAAAAGGCTGAGCTATTTTGATTTTTACATAGAATGGAGAAAAATGAGAAAAATTCCTTGCTAGATTGTAATGATAGAAATATGAATGCGGCACCATATTGTTCTATAGCTTAGCAGTAAAAGGGTTTTTATTCCTATATATTTGTGAATTTTTTTAGTTATAATACGGTTATGTCATGGTTTCATATTGTTTGTTTGGGAGAGTGATGTTGAGTAAACAAAAGGTATGTGTGCTTTTTCCATTGTTTTTTTGGGGGGTTTTAGTCTTTATTGGTATTAATTTATTGTGTGCATGTTTTTTAGTTTTTTGTTGTTGTTGTTTTGTGTTGTTTTTTATTTATTTATTTTTTTTTTAATTATTATTATTTTCCTTTAATTGATGCTCACAGTCTTTCTAATCAGGTTGTTAACCCTTTGAAGAAACATCCTTGCAAATTGAATAGTTTTCTAACTGTAAAAAATCTCAATCGTTTTATAGATATCTCTTTTTTCTTGTAAGATAAGATTAGCAGATATGAATTATTGCAAAGCAACATAGCCTTTAAATGAGCTGTAAGAAGGATCTTTGATAGAATGGAAAAAGCACAGAATCAACTGTGTTACTGTTTGTATGTTTGTCTTCTGCTATACTTAAAAAAAAATTTTAAAAAAAGATCGCTTTTTGTAATAGTATCTTTTAATGCAAAAAAGTAAACCCCATGTTTAAAAAAGGTAAATAAAAAAATTATCATTCACATTTACTCAGTAATGTTTTAACTTGAAACTTTTCTAAGCATATTGCACTGCAGACAAAACTAAAATGAATATAAAATGTATACGTTTTTTTTTCACTTTTTTGTCATCAGAACCTTTATATATCAGTTTTCCTGTCGAATTTGATTTTCAATATGTCCAATTTTTTTAATCTTTCTTGATTTGGGAAAAAACAGCTTAATTTTGGATCTATTATACGATAGGAGAGTCCGATGTGCAATTGGTTTTCTTTTTGGTTTGTTTGTTGCTGTTTTTGTTGTTGTTGTTGTTGTTGTTTGTTTTGTTTTGTTTTGTTTTTTGTTTGTTTTTTTTATTATTATTATTATTTTTCAAAGTGAAATCTCAAAATACTCTTTGATATCCAGGTATACCTTTGGCCAACCCGTCTCGGATGGAGCAGTAAAAATTGCCATCAAGTCAGTTTATCAATGGGCCAAAGATGAAGTTCTGTATAAGAAAGGAAAGGTACTGAAAGTCTCCATATGATACTATCTTAAAGCTGACTGTTAATATAATGATTGATATTACACCTTATAAAATCTCGCTGAAATCTTTCCTAGAGCTATTTCACACTTTGACATGTCATGCAGTCATTTTTTTTTATTTTGTGTATTCATTTACAGGAGATTTTTGCGATAATTTTTTATTATTCTGTCCAAATAAACGTCCTTGGTCAAGATCATGGTCACCTAGACTGGCTGTAGATGCCATAGCAGAGGTTGATGAATTTATGTACTTTCAAGTGAAACTGATTTTTCCGGTATTTGACACCAAAAGTACCTCAGGACACTTTTAAGAATTCATAACTCTTAAAAATTTGTCCAAATTACGTTATACTCTAACACAGACTTTAATTGTCCTGTGAGAAAGTTTTTTATCAAATTACTACCGTGAAAAGATGATTTATATTTTACAATGCAATGTCGAGAGCTACACAGATTGTTTGTCTCTCTCAAAGTGTCCTTTTTTACTTTCTGATTATTATACAAAATGTCGTGATTATGCTTTTTCTAATACTCATACAGAAAAAAACATTTTAAATATCAAATCTCGTGCAAATATTAACACTGAATATGTCTCATGCTAAAATTTACTTCATCCACTTATAACGTTTATTTCCCCTTTCAAAATAGTGAACTTACCATCAGATCAGTAATCTCTGTCTCAGAAATATTTCGCCCCACCTCTGAATATTGGCTCTTTCATTCTGCATTTCAGCTCTCCAAAGACGGAACCTTGACCATCGAAGTAGCCCACAAGGAGATCATGAGTATGTTGCGGGAAAACTACCAATTTCTAAGTTCCCTCAACTCGCAGAGGATCAAGGTGGAAGCGGAAGTGACGGAAAGCCAGACTGGTCGCATGCAGAACAGTTCATCCATAGTCCAGTTTTTCGATACGCCTATGAAGCTTAGATTTGTTGAGGAAGTAGCTCCGGACCATTTCAAGCCGGGTCTCCCTTACACTATCTATGTATGTATATGTTTTTTTATTCTTTTTTTATTTTTATTCTTTCCAGTATCTCTTTCTATCTTTCTCTCTCTATCTCTTCCTTCCACACTCTGCTATCATTTTCTCTCTCTGTATCTTTGTCTTTTTGTCTCTCTGTTTGTCTGTCTGTCTGACCATCTGACTGTCTCTGTGACTCTCGAACTACTCCTGCCTTTATTTTTTTCCATCTCTCCTTCTATCTCTTCTTTCCCTTTCTTTCTGCTTTCCTTTGCCTACTTTCATCATATCTTTCATTTCTCCTCTCAAGAAATAATAATTTTATCTCCGAAAATAATCAGCTGCTAAGAAAATGAAAACCTGCATGAAATTAATTATTAATCATTTCAAACTGCATTAATGAATTGTGTCTGTCTCTTTCTTTCACCGCCCTACAGACAGAAGTTAGGAAACAGGACGACACAAGGTTCCCGGAGGATGTGTCCAAACTTATGAAAATCTACTTCAATGTGACATACGAAATCCCTCTAACTGAGGAGGAGTTAGCAGAGCAACGTGAACAGCAAAACTCTAACTCTGGCACCAGTTCGTCAAGTTCCTCTAGTGGAAAATTGGTGGCTGATATAGAGCCTGGCATTCCAGGTAACTTCACGTCAAACTTTAAGGTTCTGCTATTTAAGTTTTGATGTGACACTTTAAAAAAACGAAACTTAAGGGTGAAATCTGAGGTGGCAGTCAGGTGTTTAAACAATAATTAAAAGACTCTCTCTCTCTCTCTCTCTCTCTCTCTCTCTCTCTCTCTCTCTCTCTCTCTCTCTCTCTCTCTCTCTCTCCTCTCTCTCTCTCTCTCTCTCTCTCTCTCTCTCTCTCTCTCTCTCTCTCTCTCTCTCTCTCTCTCTCTCTCTCTCTCCCTCTCTCTCTCTCTCTCTCTCTCTCTCTCTCTCTCTCTCTCTCTCTCTCTCTCTCTCTCTCTCTCTCTCTCTCTCTCTCTCTCTCTCTCTATATATATATATATATATATATATATATACCTTTCTATTTTTTTTGGATTTCTTTCTCTCAATCGCTCGCACTCTTTCTGTGTGTGTGTGTGTGTGTGTGTCTCTCTCTCTCTCTCTCTCTCTCTCTCTCTCTCTCTCTCAGCCTTTGTCCAAGTCCCATTTGTCTGCCCCCTGGTCTGTCTGTCTCTCTGGAGGTGGAGAAATCCTGCTCCTTATCTATTTATCTTTCTATTTTCCAGTCTCATTTCTCAATCGCTGTCTCTACCTCTTCCTCTACATATCTTTTTTTCCATTTTTCTTTTGGCTCTAAATCCAAGCTGTCGAGCTGTATCCAGATGTCCTTACTTCTGTATATTGATTCGTATCTGTCTCTCTAAATCTCTGTCTTTTCCTCTATTTACGCCTTATTTTTCTCCCCTCTTCCCCCTCTTCCTCCCACCTTTTTTTTTTCCTTTAAATTATTGAGCCACAGTTTATTAAGTTAACCAATAAAATTTCTCAAGCGTTCCATTCCATCAGTCGTGGAAAAAAAAGTTGATTGCCAACTTTGCATCCTCCCTTATTCTAGGAAGGTACTACTATCCCAGGACTAAAACTATGATGTTACATCTGGATGAAGCCCAGAGAGTACAAAGCGTCCCCGCCAACGGATGGATAACCCTGAGTTTTGACACGCCAAGGGAAGCCACTCAAGTTACCATCGAGGCCTGGTCCACCAAACCTTATAAAGAGCTCAGAACCAGTAAATGGCTTTCCAGGGCAGTTTCCCCCTCAGATTCTTTCCTACACCTTCAAGTTGGGACTGAAAAGCCTACGGTGCGTTTGGAGGTGACAGGGGGGCGTTAAAAAGAATATAATGATAAAGTAGAAATCGAGTATGCAATTATTTTGTGTTGTAACTATTTGTCTAGTTATTTGTGGAGTGTCAGTTCAAGACTATTTGGTCAGACATCCCATACACTTCAATTAAAACACTTTGTAGAAATTCAATTTTGTATATATTTTGTTCTGTTTTAATCAAATTGGTAGAGATATATAACTGAACTTGTTCAAAACATTTACAATTTTACAAAAAAAATATTAATACGCAGAAAAACATATGTAAATCCGTATGAGTTAATGGTATCTTTCTCTTTATCTGGATTTGAATTAATTTTTTTAATTGGCTTTTGTCCCTTTTAACAGGCCGGGGCCGAATTTACAGTTACAGCAATATCTACAGATGTGATCCCGATGTTGACCTACCAGGTAAGTCTGTTGAGAGTTTACCTTTTTATTTGTTGTGCCGATCAGAGAGTAAATCAACCTTCTGGCTCACCCGGTTCCCTTAAAATGGAGCATTTCAATAATTCTTATTATCAGCACTACCTACTGTATTGATTGGACCTAAATTTCTTTATCTACATTTTCTTCCTATTAAATATTCCTATTTAAATTTGTCATGTATATTGTGGATGTGTGTTTGAGAGGGGATAGGGGTGTGAGAACATGTAACATACTTTGCAATCAATTTTTTAAAGGCTTACATTTACCTTCGTATTCTCCATGTTAAATCAATCTTGATTGAGTTCTATATATATATCAATGTAGAGGTGACGGTGTAATATCTGTATTCCTTTCTTTACTTATCATAAGGAAGTCTTATCTTGGCAAAGTTGTTAAGTGACTGAATTTATTTCTTAATGTTATCTTTTGATTGGTCTTTTGGTAGTATTTATGTTGCATGTAAATTGTTGGTAACATTTTACGTGCAGAATCAAATGCCACTAGAGTCAATAGTCTCCTATTAAGGGTCAAGCCGACACTGTTTTTTTTTTTTTTTTTTTTTGTTTTATAATTGATTAACCTTTGAAAGCAATAAATGTAACAATATCATCAAAGGATATCCAACCTTCAATGGAATGACCTTCATTTCAAAGGTTGTTCTTGATCTACTGCTCTATCATAGTAAAATGTCTATGACTAAATAATAAGTATAATTTCCATCTCTCCTCTGTAATGTCACAATGGTAGCAAAGTATTTAAAAAAACACTCCCGTTGTCATGAACTCCATAGATATTCTCCAAGGGCGCACTACTCCAGACCACTGTGGTTCCGGCTCCCCCAGGAAACAGCAGTTCTGTGGATTTCAGCTTTATGGTCACTCGTAACATGACGCCAAGCATCAGCTTGGTCGCCTTCTATGTACGGGAGGAAAACCAGGAAGTTGTTGTGGACGCTTTGTCTCTCAGTGTGAATGGACTGTTTCAAAACCCGGTTGGTGTTCAGTATGAGACTTCTTAGACGTCTAGTGAGATTTATTTGAACATAAGACACAGAAAAGACAGTTAGTTATGTCATTAATTTTACTTATTGTAAAATAAGCTGTATAAGACTTTAAGGACGGTTTGTTTGTTTGTTTTTTTGTTAAAAATTTCTTTAAAGCTTTTATTGCTATAGACTTTATCGAGCACTTTTCATGAGGTATCTAGAAAATGCTCAGCAGTCTTTGGATAAACCATGTGATCACCTATCAAATTAACGTTTTCCACCTATCACTCTTTTTCTTCAACTCATAATTTTTTTACCATTATCTATCTTGATAGTGATTTTTTTTTTTTCACACAAAAATGTTTAAGAGATAGATAAAAAAAAAAAATTAAAATATCGGACGGTTCATCAAAAGCTTTCTCTTGAAATCTTGACCACAGTCTTAAGCTTCACGATTTTAGCGTGTTTTTCATGACTTTTGGAGATTCTTTTTTTAAGCTTTGGGATCCAAAAACAGGAAACACTTTTCAACCTTTTTCTTCAATGATTTTTGTAACATATCGAGGTGAGTATTAGGTAAGAGATTGGGATGAGACAGCCATAAGAGAGGGGAAAAATAACACAGTATGGGAAAAAATAACAATCACACTACCTCTATATAGTTTTTTCTTGGTTATTCATAATGATAAAAATAGTAATTTAACCTGGCTATCAACTTCTCTCACACACACAAAAAAAAATTACTTTTTTACTTGATCTATTAGGGGTTGCAGTAAACGTATTAAACTTATGGGGAAAAGTTAATCACCACAAAGTACACGGTTTATTAACAACAGAAACTTATTTATCATTTTTTTTTAAAGATTACCGTTGAGTTTACGCAGCAGGAAGCAGAGCCAGGAGACAAAGTAGAGGTCATTGTCAAGGCCGCTGCAGATTCATTAGTTTATCTTCTCTCCGCGGATAAAAGTGCTATTCTGCTCAAGGGAGGAAACGATTTAACACAGGACGATGTGAGTTACCACCCTTGACAAATTAAACATTTGTTTATGGGTTGTTGTTTTTTTTGTTGTTTTTTTTTCCTTTTTATTCGGAAAAAAATGTAAGTATATAATCAGGAGGAGGGGTAGAATGAGGAAGAAGAGGAGTGGAAGGAGAAAAAGGAGAAGACGAGGAAAAATTGGAAAAAATTAAGAGCAAGAGCAAAAAAGAACACGGCCGAAAAATAATAGGGTGAAAGGTTAGGAAAAGGAGAAACAAAAGAAGATGGCGAAGAAAAAGAGGCGTTATAGATAAAAAAAAAAAAGACGAATTTGAGATCCACTCATTGATTTCAATTAAACAATTTGTTGGTTGTGCTTGGAAAACTCAAGTTTGACTATTGCACCTTTAATATAAACTTTAATGAACTTTATTTGTGTGAAACTTTATCATATCCCTATTAAAATAATTCTTACAGTAATTAGATAAGAATGCTGTCTCTTTGTTCAAATAAACTTTATTCAAACAATGATCACGGTTCTGAAACCCAAGAAGAGAAAAGAAACACTACATAAGCTTACATGGATACTGAGTAGCACTATATAAACTAGCAACACACTAGATTCTAGATGACATGGGAGTAAATTAGTACGAGCATGATTCGGTTAAATCCCAATGAACAATGATGCTATAATATAGATCTACGACTATGACTAGTATGAGTATGATTCAGTTCACGGATTAAAATAAGGATGTAATGTATTGACAGAAACATGAGAGGTAATATATGATTGATACTAGATCTAAGAATGATTTATGAAGTGTTGCTGGATTAGTACCGATTACATGAAGCAGAACTTACAGATAAATGAAGTGAGATGTTTCTTCTGTTTACAACCACGATGACATTAGATTAGGGCAACCATTTTGGATCAAGAGTTCAGGAGTAATGTCCCTTGAGTGGAACTGTCTACAGAGATGGATCGTAACCCGTTATCTCCCCCCAAGTCTTTTTACCAATACATGTATTAAAAAATAAAAAAAAAGACTGAAAATGAATGGATGGATGTGGAGCTGTTAGTATTGTTAAGTAGTATAGTAGTATAGTCATTGAGCCATTTAGGTGTGCAGACAGGTCGGGTGGAGCGTCTCGGTGCCTCGGTGGGACTCTCTGGCTGGCCACACGATGAGGCAGCGGGGTCGGCGACATTCGGTCCTCTGGTCTGACGTGCTGCTGGGGTATCGCCGCACTGTCCGCTGGTCCTCGGCGTAGCGGTGCGCTGCCCACTTGGATTCTGGGTGGCGCGGGTAGGCGTGGCTGGTACGCCAGGGCATACATCTGCCTTGGGTGATGGCCCGGATGTGGTAGGTGCTGGGCTCATGGCGTCCTTGTGTGGTTGGTGGCGGTGCGTATGAAAGGATTGGTGTGTATTGGGGGCGAGGTCGCGTTGCCGGAACTACCATGACTTGCTGGTGGTAGGGTGGTCAGACTGGGTGTAGAGGATTGAGTTGGCATAATGGGCAAGGGTATGTCCATAGTGATGGTTCTTGTGGTAGGGGGGAGGATGACAGGAGAGTATTTCCTGAGAAATTTGCGGTTGCGCAGCGTGACTCTCCCTGAGCCATCAACTTTCACCACGTACTGGTCAAATTGGCGGACCTCTATCACTCTACCGGTCTTGTCCCATTTCAAGGGAGAGGGTCCGATTTGGTTCTGGATGCGGACGTAGTTTCCAACTCTGAGGGGTGGCAGTCGTTTTGTTCTTTCGGACCATCGTTCCCAGTTTTACATGTGGCGGTTGCGTAGGGCGGATTCCCTTGCTTCAAGTGTGTCGCGCCATGTGCGGTGGGGCCGGTAATTTCCTGGGGGAATGGGGATGAAATCCCTGATTGGGTGGCCAAAGATGCACATCGCAGGGTACAGTTTGGTGTCACGATCAGGAGTGTTTCTGTTTTGTAGCATGGCCGTCTGTATCAAGGTCAGCATGGAGGGGGGTGGTGTTGTCGATGATGAGTCGCTTGACAGTTTTGACTCCCACTTCCGCTCAGCAGTTGCTATGCGGGAAGGTGACTGATGAAAGGCGGTGGTGGACGCCCCAGTTTTTGAGAAACTGTCTAGTTGCGTTAGAAGTAAACTCTGGTCCGCCATTCGATGCAAGCTCCTCAGGGATTCCATAGGTCACGAAGGTTCGGCGCAGACATGTCAGGAGCCCGGCTCCACTGGCATGTGATTTTTCGAGAATCGGCCAGTTGGAGTATCGGTCGACAATGGCTACGTAGTTGGCTCCCTTGTAGTGGAAGAAGTCAGCACAGATGTATTGGAAGGGATATTCTGGGGTTGATAGTGGTGTGGGCGGAGTGCTGGGATTGGAGGGTGCAATGCGGTTGCAGTGAGTGCAGTTGGTTCTGGTGTCAGAGATGTCAGGTGTGATCCCCGGCCAGAATACCGAAGTTTCGGCCCTCAAGTTCATAGAAGTCACCCCTTGATGTGCAGCATGTAGTGCGGAGAGGACTTCAGGGCGAAGGGATGGTGGGATGACCACTCGTTCTTTGTAGAGTATTACACCATCAAACGTGAAGAGGTCTTCGCGGAATTGGAAAAAATCCTGCAGTAATGGGGGAAGGTCTCGGCGACTGTCTGGAAAGCCATTCTCAATGATTGATAACAGTAGTTTTCCTCACTGGATGTGGCATGTCTTACACGGTCCCAAGTCACAGCTCGGATGAGAGTGGATTGCAGCATGAAGGCCGAGAACGATTTGTCATCTACAGATTCCGTTGTTGGTGCTGGGGATCGTATGCCTTCAAGGGAGTCAGGGAAAAGACATGGGGAGGATTGGATTGAGGCCACATCATCATTGAGGGGCATTTTTACAGGGTCTCCCGTCGGGTACCGAGAGATAGTGTCAGCTGCACGATGTTTGATACCAGGGATGTGTACCATACAGAACCTGTATTGCAGGGTTTTTTCTTTCAGGTTCCGTAGCCGTGGGTTGGGGATGTCTACAAGTGACCGGTCACCAAATAGTTTCAGGAGGGGCTTGTGGTCTACAGCAACCGTCAGGTCCTCGCAGCCGAGAACAAAGTACCTGGCTTTGTTAAAGGCATCCGCGACCGCTAGCGCTTCCCCTTCGACTGGTGCATAGCGTGATTCTGCTGCATGAGTGAAGCGGCTTCCAACAAGGGTAACCTTCCAGCCCGTCCGGCAACAGAAGGGTTCCTTTGTAAGGCAAGAGCAATGTTTTTGGAGCAGCCAGAATCCGATGCCTGTTTTAGACTATTCGGTGGCGAGGCATGTTGGTCGTTGTGCATCGAAGATCTGGACACCTTTCTCAATTTGGGTGATGATGATGTTTTTAAATTCTTCAAATAAGGAGTTCATATTGTCATCCCATTTGAAGGGCGTACCTGGTTTCAGCAGCTCACGAAATGGCAGCATTTTGTCGGCCATGCTGAATGCAAAGGACACCTGGTTGATGAGTCCGAACCAAGATCGTATATCGGTGATGTTGGCCGGGGTGGGAAAGTCACGGATGGCCTTAGAGTGATTTTTGCTGGGACGGACTCTGTCCGGGGTGATTTCGAAGCCAGCAAATTCTACCACATCGCTGCCGAGGGCGAATTTCTCCGGGTTGAGTATGATTCCATGGCGGCCGCAAATGTCAAGCCATTGGACCGTCTGATGGAAGCTCTCTTCCAGGGTATCCGCCCAGAGAAGGGTGTCGTCAACGCACTTGGTTTTGTTGGGGATTTCAGCAACGATTTCATCGTATCGCCTTGTGTATCCATCGCCAGACGCAATGTAGCCTTGGGGGATGGTTTTGTAGCGGTATCTGCCCCATGGTGTGATGAAGGTGGTGAGGTGGCGGTCCTCTGCACGAATGGGGACACTGTGGTAGCCGTTCCATGCATCGAGAACGGTCTTCTTCTTGCCGTGTGGGACGGACCTCGCCTGGTGGAAAGGAGAGGGTGTGTGGTGTGTCTCCCTTTTGGCGTGGGCGTTGAGGGGTTGAAAGTCAACTGTCCGCCGTGGCTTCCCATTTTTCTTCGCGCAGATCACCATACGATGACACCACGTAACAGGTTCGCCTATAGGTACCGGCTCGAGGACACCCAGACGGACATCTTGGTCGAGGCCAGCCTTTACCTCTTGTTGCCAATGAAGTGGAACTGGTATGGGTGTGTGGTAGGCTACAGGGTTTGCTGTGGGATCTATCATTAGCTCCAGCGGGGGACCCTCCATGAGGGGAAGGGGCTGGTGGTCGCATGTATTGAACGTGCTGGATCTGTAGAAGTCCAAGAGATACTTCTGCAATCTTTCCCTGTTGTCGTCTGTTGCAGGGAATGGTAGACGGCGTGGTGGAGGCGGTGGTTTCCGGCGGCGTGGGCAGTCACATAAGTTGGTTGGGCTGGAGTCAGGGGAGCCTGTCTCATTTCGCAGCACTGCGTAACAGAAGTGTGCTGTTTCACCAATTTTGGGGAAGTCCTTGGGGATAATGTGAAGGTCCACGCAAGCCCCTCTGCTGAGGAAGAATTTCTCTGAGCAGTCAGTGATGTAAACCATCTGCCTTGTTTCAAAGATTCTGCCATTCGCATTTTTGGCAGTAATGTGCAGCATTGTGGTGCCAAGGATGTTGATGTCTTTGTTGTCCGCTGCATGCATTCTCATCGTGACAGGGATCAGGTCAGACGGTGTGAGGCCGAGTCTGTAAAGTACAATGATACCGGCGAGGCAACTCTGGCATCCCGTGTCTGCCATGGCCGGTTGGTTGACTGACTTCGATGGGGTGCCTAGGGTGAATCCCAATGCCCTGTAGTCCCTGTGTGAGGCCCGGATCGTGAGGCTCACGAAGGGCTGAGGCTGTGAGCTCCTTTTCATCCACGTTTTCGACATATTGTCAAATAGGTGGTGGTCAATGGAGATCGATCTGTTGGCTTTACCAGGGAGAGATGAGGTCATCATGCAAAGTATGTCGAAGACAGCCACTTCGCAGTTTTCTGAAGAGGGTTTCGGCCGACGCTTGAGTGGTCTGTCCTTGCTGCGGCAGACAGATTCAAAGTGGTGGTCTTTGCTGCACAGCTGACATTTATGGCCATATGCCGGGCAGTCAGTCTTGCGGAACCGGGCTAGGGAACGTTCACCATGGCCCGCTTTACCGCAGTATAGTCCTTTTTGGTCGACTTTAACATGAAGGCGTTTATTCCTCTGGTAGCTGCTGCTTGTGGCGTTGACCATGTCTGATGTGGCGTCAGTCGTGTGTGTGTCCAGTAAGCGGGAGGCTGATCGTTTTCCGGCTTCCTTGGCTTCCACGAATTGAAGCACATCTTCAAGGCTCATGTCCTGGTTCTTGTGGCTTAGGAGGTCCAGCTGTATGTCCGGATCAGCTACACCACGGATGAGGGCGTCACGGACTATGGCCTCAGTGCAGTTGACTGCACAGCCGCAAGTGTCCGAACGGCATTTGATGGTGAACTTGCAGACTCCGGCTTGGCCGGCGAGGCGTGCCCCAAATGTCCGTATGGGTTCATCACGGTCCTGGCGCATGTTGTGGAGTGCGACTCTTGCCACCATTGTAGTTTCTTGGCGTACGGCCAGTTTTTTTATGGCGGCTAGGATTTCATCTACCGTCTTTTTTGTGAGGCTACCGTCCACTGATCGTGTCAGGTCCTTGCGCAGTGGCTCGTCACAACATTCCAGGAGCTGTAACACCTTATCGCGGCCAGTCAACTTTGTGACATCGATGTAGTCGAGCCATCGAGACAGGAAATACTCCCATTCTTCGCTGGTGCCAGCGGCGGATATGACCGGTCGTTTGACCCTGTCGACCTTCGCTGCCGCTGTGGCTCCCTGGGTGTGGGTGGTGGTGTGAGCAGTTATGAGTGCAGCTACGATGGCAGCATCAAGGTCGTCTGTCACATACTCGCAGCCAGGGATCGGGCAGGCAACGGCAGGCATGGTGATGTGGGCGATTATATAACTAGATCTGATCTAAGTAAACCGTGATCATAGATAAGAACGGTGTCTCTTTGTTCAAATAAACTTTATTCAAACAATCACGGTTTTGAAACCCAAGAAAAGAAAAGAAACACTACATAAGCTTACATGGATACTGAGTAGCACTATATAAACTAGCAACACACTAGATTCTAGATGACATGGGAGTAAATTAGTACGAGCATGATTCGGTCAAATCTCAATGAACAATGATGCTATAATATAGATCTACGACTATGACTAGTATGAGTATGATTCAGTTCACGGATTGAAATAAGGATGTAATGTATTGACAGAAACATGAGAGGTAATATATGATTGATATTAGATCTACGAATGATTTATGAAGTGTAGCTGGATTAGTACCGATCACATGAAGCAGAACTTACAGATAAATGAAGTGAGATGTTTCTTCTGTTTACAACCACGATGACATTAGATTAGGGCAACCATTTTGGATTAAGAGTTCAGGAGTAATGTCCCTTGAGTGGAACTGTCTACAGAGATGGATCGTAACCCGTTAGTAATGAAGCGCATCATTTTAAAGAAATTGAAAAACGTACCATCTCAACTTATTATTATATACCGAGGATGTTTTTCATCATTTTTAAGGAAATTGACATAGAGCATCGATTTTTATTGCCAACATTCCAACATCTACTCATCTCAAACTCAGGTGGCTAAGGATATGGCTGCGTACACCTTAGGTGGTGGCTTTGGTCCCTGGGAGTTCATGTTTATCTGTGGATGGCCATCGTCCTTCCATGGAAGCGATGCATCGAGTGTTCTTCAGGTGAGCATGTTTATTTGGATTTTCAGAAATTATTTTCTTTTAGCCTCTTAAACAGTCAATGAAAGATGCAACTGCCTGCCATGAGGCACAAAATATGTGTCAACACCATAAACTCCCAGCTCTGGAAAAAAGATTAAATGCAAATGTTGACTTTCAGCCTCATGAAGTATTATTATTCTGGTTGAAAAAATTTGTTTCTCTACTATTTTTGTTTATGGACTGATATTAATGCAATGAGAAAGTTAGAAGTATATATTTGAAGCAGTGCATCTTATCTGTGGATTTTATTTTTCCTCTCCTCGAAATTTTAATGACTGTATCGGATAGTCTTTTTTACAAAAAAAAAAAAAAAGAGCGCAAACGGCATGTATTTCAAACCTGTAAGTTTGTTGGAAAAGTAATTGAAACATGCTAAAGCATCCAGATAATGGCTCAAGACTGTTTAAATAGGTTTATACTTAGATTCGCCCAATTATTTGGGAAGTTCCAAATAATTTGCAGCATAAAACTTTTATACCGCACCCATCAAAATCTGAGGGATTTACTTATTACTGTTGTAATAAATTGATTCCAAATCCTAGGATTTCGTGTATCTAAAAGATAATGAACACGAGTACATTAGCCAGAAATGGTATCGCATATCAGGCAAACAGGCCTTTCGTCATTATAAAGAATAAAACTGAAAAAATCATTAACACACAGATCAATTATACGTATGCCTAAATATTATCGCTGAGTTATGCTCTTTGGTAGAGCTAGCTCATGGTATTACTTTCATATGGTGATTTACAGGCAACTTTATCTTTACTTGAAATATTGAGTTATTTATTTTGTAATAAATACATCTGTAGAGAGCATTTTTTATAACCTTTGCAACTCATTTGTCTAATCTATTGTAGCACTGTGGTCATCTATGTAAAAAAAAAATTGCCGCTGTAACACCCGTATTTGTCGCAATCAATACAATGATTGTAGCAATATCTTTGTTCACTGGATTTGCAGAATGCTGGAGTTATCTTCCTTAGCGATGCTTGGGTGTATGCGGATCGCTGTAAGTTATACATCCTTTTAAGTTTATTGCCATTTTCTCTTACTCCGGTGATTCTTAAGGATTAAAACCACAATGCTGTGTTGGGAATTAATTCTTTTGGATGTAGCCCGTGTTCTACAGGGTGATGTCACATCACAATTAGGGGAGGGGAGGGAAAAAGAGAGAAGAGAGAGGGAGAGAGAGAGAGAGAGAGAGAGAGAGAGAGAGAGAGAGAGGAGAGAGAGGGACGGAGAGAGATGAGAGAGAAAGAGAGAGAGAGAGAGGAGAGAGAGAGAAAGAAAGAGAGGAGAGAGAGGAGAGACAGAGGGAGAGAGAGAGGAGAGAGAAAGAGAGAGAGAGAGATTAGAGAAAGAGAGAGAGAGAGAGAGAGAGAGAGAGAGAAAGAGAGAGAGAGATTAGAGAAAGAGAGAGAGAGAGAGAGAAAGAGAGAGAGTTAAAAACCAACCAACTTTTTAATTTTTAATTTTTATTTTATCTCGAGACCTCTCAGCAATTGTTCCATCTTGTGTATCTCAGAGTTTTAGACAGGGTCTCGAAATACCTCTGGAGTTTACAAGTATATCCCTTCATCTGAACACCGCTAATAAGAAAGGACCGCATGATTGTCTTTACTTCGGCTCTACACTCTTTCCCTTTCTCTATCTTGTGTCTCCTTGTCCACAGCTTGATGTCGTCTTACTATAATTAGAGCATCATTTTTGCCTCAAGTTTAACCAGTTTTATTTTATTTAATCGATGTGCACCTATGAAAAATTAGATAGTAGTAAGATATTCCTTACGTGACTCTGAGAGATACTAAGTCGATGTTAGATGACTAAGATTTATAAGTAGAAGGATGCCAGACCTTTTTTTTTCTTTATTTTGTGAAATGCAATACGTTTATTGGTTCATAATTAAATATCGTATATAATTTTCATTGAATCTGCATTACTTTTATCGGTTAATTTTCGTCATGGCCATTTTTTGTTTTTTGTTTCCAGGAAATGACCGCACTGTTTTCTATTGTAAAATGTTCAAATAATTTTTTCCCCTGAATACATTCTCACACTTTGCTCTTTTTGTTGTTGTTGTTGTTGTTGTTGTTGTTATTTGGTCTTTTTTACTTGTTAATATTAATTTCTTCAGAAACATCTGCCAATTTTTTTTTAATTATATGTTATACATAAAAAAAAACTATTTTAATCGGTCAAAATATTCTACTATGTTTTCTACGATTGCAAATCGAAGGTGTCATTTTATTATTTTGTTTTACAATTTTAGTCTTTATAGAAATCTGCATTATCATGAGGCATGCATAGCATGGAAGGTATTGAGGGAACTATTGCATGAAATGTCTTATCACTGAATTACGTGGCGTTGGAATATAGGGTGGGAAGTCAAGGCGAAATAATTCAAGTATAAGTTGCATGATTATTCTTTTCTCTATCGTATCAATATGGTGTTGGTATTCTAGTCGTAAAGAACAAGGGTTTAAGGTGTATTGAAAGAGAATCCTACTTTTCATAACTATAGTTGCTGCAGTTACTTGCAGTTTGAGTGAAATTTGTGGTTTATTTCCACGCATTAATGATAATTTCTTAGGTATAAACAACAATTTACTCCTCACGTCTAAAATAGCTTAAGCTTCGTAAAATTTGATGTAAATCAAGGTTTAATCAATTTCTTCTTTTTATAAAATGCAAGATTTTGATACGGCATGAAGTTTTTTTTTTTTTAAATTGAGTGACGAAGAGTAACTTTCTGCTATGGCGGATAGGGCCCCTTATGCCCTGAACTTTATCTGAGATCTGATGTATGTATTTATATTTTTAGTAGTAAGATAGAGCAATTTCAAGTAGCAATATTGCGGCACTTTGTTTTTTTTTAAATATTCTGTAAGCTGCTGATTAAGAAGTCTTTAACAGGACAACTGAATTTAAACCGCGAGTATTTTGTTTGTTTGTTTTTTTGTTTGTTTTTTGGTTTCTTTGTTGTTGTTTTTTTTTTGTTTTTTTGTTTGTTTGTTGTTTTGTTTTTTATAAATCTCAAATTCGTATTTAAATTTGGTTTCGATTTGGAATAGAGATGCAAGTACATAAAAAAACAGAACAATACTAAACAGGAGAATGGATCTTTCATGTTGTGCATGTGAAAGGTGACGAGATACACATTGTCCTTCAAAAGATACTCCAGCAAGTTTTTAAATATCGGGCCTAAATATTAAGTGAACGTCGGAATGGTAAAATCATTTTAAGGCACTTACACAACTAACTCTGTTTTATAAATGTTGTTAGCATTTTCAAGCATTCGTAAAACTACAGTATACTGTGAGCACTAAACTGCCAAGGATTGTCTTTCACTTTCTTTTATTTTTTTTTTCTTTCCTTCCAGTCGAGTCATTCTGCCTGTTTCATACAGAATGTATCTCTTCCAATGCTGTATGTCTGGCAGACTGACTGCCGATCTGTGTGTCTCTTTATCTCTCCCTATCATTCTATCTATCTCGCTATCTATTTATCTCTCTTCCAAAACTCGTCGCGCTTCTGCTGAGGAAGCTTGCTGAGAAAACCTGGTTTGCACCTGGTTTTAATGAGAAATTGTTCCTGACACGCTTTTAGGGTCGAACAGTAACAGATATCCCGTCGTTGATATGGGAGGTGACGCAGGACTTGGTGCTATCGAGGAATCTGCAAAACCCACTGGCAAACAAGAATTTACTGCAGCGGAAGTCGTCCGAAAGTTTTTCCCAGAAGTTTGGCTATGGGAAATTTCCTATATCACAGACGAGTATGCACTATATCTTTTGTTTTTTGGAACAGATAAAGATTGTCAGGCAGCTGTGTCTTCTAGTGCCAAAGACTAATAAGAAAAGTTGACTAATTTTGAAAAATAGTTTTCTACGTAACTTTTTATTCCCTGAAGGCAGTGCCCCGAGAATCCATAGCTATATAAGTGAACTTTAAGAAGGATCTTTTAATAGCTGAGGAAATTGGAGATTAAGCGGATTTCCCATATTTTCTCCTTATTATTTTAAATAATCGCTCTTAATTTTTTTTTCTTTAGAATTTTTTTTTCGTTTTTAATAGAAAGGATCGTATCTTGCATTTCATGAAGCATTATTGATTTAATTAATAAATGTGAGCGGGCTATCTCTCACGAAATGATCGTGACTACTAAGACAAAAAAGATGCTAAGACAAATAAAGCGTACAAATAAGCATTGATGCATTGAGCTGACGTAAACTAGAAAAAATAAATACCGATTGACTTCCAATTCCTTAGATATTTGTCTTAATGTTAAGCACTGTACTTTAATTAATAGTACACGATAACAAAAAATAGACAGCAATAGTTTTTAGTTTGAAGTGAATACTTACAGGTGTTGACAGACACATGCCAGGTAGTTAATTGAGACTGTATCATACTGTGAGCAAAAAAGGTGTACTTCGTAATGTTAATTTTAACACTGCATGATATCCGTATCTCAGTCTGCTTGATCATTTTTGTCTCAGTTTTTTTCTGCTTGTTTAACCTTGTTTAATATGTATTCATTGACTAACCCCTTAACATATAACTTCCAAATGCTTGAATCCTTACTGAGGATCACGACGTTCTAACACCCAAAACTTTTTGATAATCTCAGTGTAATCGCATTTAACGCTTATCCTAGGTTTCATTTTCGTTAACAATATATTCTTCTGAAAGGACTATCTTCACAAATGCTAACAAAATACTTTTCCTATTTGTATTTTCCTATAACCACAGAATAATCTGAACATGCTGTGCCATTTTTATCTTCCTTCGGGTTTTAAAAACTCTTTGTTTGATACAAGGTTTAAATTGCACATTTTTCACCGATTTTCATAGTGACTAAAATTTTATTTTACTTTTAGAAAATTTTTCCTTGTGCACGGAATTTATTAGAAAGGCGTTCGGATATCCTCGATAACAACCATACAGAAGACTGCGAGGACTGTTTTGTGCATTTTCACCACAATCAATGGTTTCACAGATAATGATTGGTTACGTCCAGTACAACTCGCAGGCGTTCCGCGAGGAGGAAGGCGTCTAGAAGCTGTTATCGACGGTCTCAGTTTCAAAGCTAGCCCAGGCCAAAGCCCGCTGCAACCCACTGAGGTTGTGAGAAAGTTCTTTCCGGAGACGTGGCTTTGGTCGTCAAACTTTGTTCCGTGGTTTCTTCTTGCAATCTTGATTTTTTTTTCATTTTCTCTTCATCGGGTTTCTTTCCTTCCAGGAGCTTTTATTGGCTGAACTAGGAGAAATTATGATGAAACGAAGAGATAGAAAGAGAGACAGGGGGGGGAGAGAGAGAGAGAGAGAGAGAGAGAGAGAGAGAGAGAGAGACAGAGACAGACAGACAGACAGACAGACAGACAGAGACTGAGACGGAGAGAGACAGAGAGAGAGAGAGAGGTTTTTTTAATAATTAGTGTCGGTTGGAAAGAAACCAAGGGGATGAGGTATAGGGGTAATAAAAAGAGGAAGCAAGGAAAGGAAAAGTAAGGGGAAAGAGAAAGCAAAAGAAAAATGAAAAAGAATAACAAGAGCAAGAATAACCAAAAGAAAAAGAAGAACAAGAATAACATGAGGATAAAGAAGAAGAAAAGAAAATAAGAAGAACAAGGAGAACAAAAACAACAGCAACAACGTCAAGACGAAGACTGAGGAGAAGCAATGCGAAAGGAGAAAGAAGAGTAATGTTGTCAGTATGAAGATTTAATGAACTTGAAACCGGATAATGACGATCTGGATTAAGCCCAAGTATTTCCAATCCCTCGGGCAATAAAAAAATGTAATCATGCACGTTATGCATTGATCTCTGGCTCAATAGCCAGTCTAATCTATCAAAAAAAAAAAAAAAAGGAAGAAGATTAAATTGTATATTCCTAAACTAATTAAGAAAGCGTTGTGAAAGTTTCAAACCGCAACATCGATGAAATGGAAGTTTTGAATACAGTTCCTCTATTTCTGGAATAGAAAATTGTGGCTGGTAGTGGAGACCGACCGCTGTATTAAGGCGTAATTTTTTTTACACAAACATGCATAAAGCCTGATGCAAGCAAACTTTATTCAGAGGCGCGATATCATTCTATCGTCACTTTTTTCAAGATCATAAAAACAGGCAAGTGTTTTCCGTGGTGAAAGGAAGAGATTTTTTTAAGTTGACTCTCTCTGGATGGCCGTGCTGTTGAAATACGGTTAGGCCTATGTGTGTCCAATACAATTCATAAGGATATAGTAATAATTATAATAATAATAATAATAATAATAATAATAATAATGATAATGATAATGATAATAATAATAATAATAATAATGATAATAATAATCATAATAATAATAATAATAATAATAATAATAATAATAATAATAATAATAATAATAATAATAATGATAATGATAATAATAATAATAATAATAATAATAATAATAATAATGATAATGATAATGATAATAATAATAATAATAATAATAATAAAAATGATAATAACAATACATGCCACAAAATTTCAATGCAAATTTATTTCCGTTAAATTAAACCGGATGAAATCAGAAAGGTACAAAGTCGAAGACAAGCTGCCGTTGGAATGCAATAAAGGACCATGCCCCTTACTCGATTTAGACAGTTATCGCGTTTCTGCAGAATTTGTTTAGAGCAGGATGTTAAGATGCTTATAGGCTTTACACGTTCAAAACCTGATATTAGATTTTTTTTTTCTTAAAGAGAAAAAAATAACCTATCTACCATACCGCTGACTTATCATTTGTACAGGCCCACTCAGCTCGTAAGAACAATATAAGATCTAATCTTAAAAGTAAGATCGGAATCCGTAAAGAAAAAAGCAAAACAAGCGCTGTTTAACTTTCATTCGCAAAATTAGCAAAATTTATAAAGTTGTGTTTTGTAAACAGCATGATTTTGCGTGTATTGCGCGTGTTTCTGGAATGCATCTTAACTTCTCAAAATTGTTGTAAAGCAACTCTGTTGTACTGATCTTTTTCCACTTCTCCTGCCTTGCACCTTGTAGCTCTGATTTGTAAAACGCGCACGAATTGGCTTTTTGCTGTTATTATGCATGAGAATTGTCGATATTGCACATCTAAAGCATCAGCTTGAATGTCGCTCAAATGATTTTGTCTCCTCACATATGTTTTACCGCACCAAAACGACCCCCGTCAAAACGACCCCCGTTATCTCTTGAGAAATGGCGAGTACTTTCACTTCTTGATACCATCACCAACCTTTTCAGACACTGAAGACGATAGGGTATACATGATGGCTTCTGCTGGCGCGCAAAATATTATGCCAGGCCCAACTTCTATCAACGGATTTCAAGTAGCGGACGTTGTTAGAAAATTCTTCCCCGAGGTTTGGCTTTGGCAGATGGTGGATGTTGATGCTGAGTATGTGGTTGATTCTTCGCACACACAAATATACTATTACTAGAAGTCAGACCCTCTTCGTCAATAATTTTTTTTAACTTTGTTTTTATATTTTATTCCATCTATTTTTGTGTTGAGATCAATGTATTAATGCTGAATTGATAACAATCGAATTGTTTCTACGGACCAATCTCCGATCTCATTCATTTATTTTAGTTTACTATTAGAAAAAAAATCACTATGAAATACTACAACGAACAAGCGGCGTTACCTTTGCTAATTTTTAACCGTTTGATTAAGATTAAATAACTCGCGAGAGGCATTGAATAATGTAATGATGTTTACGGTTTTTTAAAATTGGTTAGCGACCGCTGAATTTTTTTTATTTATTGTAATTGATTAAACTTACCTCTCCACAATATAAAAAGTATGTTTAGCGTTTGCTGGAGCTGCATCGCAGAAACAAATACAATATCTTTTTCAAAACTTTACCCGGTGATAATGGGGTCTCAACATAAAACTCTATAACTATAAATGCCAAAGTAGATATTCATTTGGAATACACAATGAAAGTGAGCGCCAAGAAGGAAGTGAGGGAACAATCTTCTGTTCCTTTTGAAGCCTTTGCTTAAGTATTGTTTGTAACCATGACTTAATTTCCATTTTAATCCATTTTTCTTCATTTGCAGTTTCCGCCTATAACTTTATCTTAAGGACACTATCTCTTCACAAATTTTAACGATAAGGAACAAAAGAATTCTTTTTATGAACTCTTTTTCCTTCTTCCTTGAAAGTTGCTTTTTTAATATTTGCACAGGAAAATCTGTTACGCCACTAACATTCATTGTACACCGAAACCTTTTTCATCGCGCTTTTGAAATATATAATATTTTTTGTTAACTAACTTTACCTCTAGACGAATTCTAAGGAGTCGGATGGGAAATTGAAAAGAGTCACAGTATTTTTAGAATGAAAACAAACCTTGCGGAATCTTAACAGTATAAAAAAAACTGTGCCACTGATAAGAAAAAGTTCTGCAATGCCCATTCGTCTAAATGATTGTAATAGGACGCAGGTCTAATAGCTGAATTTGAAAGCAAGAGGCATTTTGTGAAAAGAAAAATAAGTCTTATGAGCTTATTTTGAAAAATCTGTTTTTTTATAGAAACTTTTGAACGTTTATAATTTTATCCGCCTTTACAACGCAATGTAGGCAGCCATGATGAAAAAAATGATAACCTAACAGATCATTTCTATGTTTGTATATAAAAATCAGTTCATGCATCCACGAATATACGATTCTTTTCAAAGAAGAGGAATTATGCCAATATCATGTGTGATTGTTGTGTAGATGATTAGTTCAATTATTAAATATATCTCTGTTTTGAGACAAAATTCAAATCTAGCTCTAAGCCTAGAGAATGATTTCCTAGAGAGGAGCAGTATCCCTTTTTGGCGCCGCGATAGACCGAAAGTAAAATGTACCCATCTGCATTATTCTGTTTTGATAGCTTTTTTTTTCTATTACCATCTTTAGGATCAATGTTATATAAGTTCATTTCAAAGGTCTTGATTGACCCTATTTACTCATAGCTTGTTATCAGCCCCAACTTCCATTATGAGGAAATCCTCATTAAAATTGTGTCTCTTACACTCCCCGCATTGCCTCAAAATGCATCGAACCCCAAGTTGTGGACTCTTTGTTTATTAGATCGGAAGGGCCAATAGTTTGGAATAAATGAGTAGCTATGAATTCCCACAAGACAGTGCATCCCCAAAGAAGATTCATTTCTGTATCTAAATAGCCTGAGAATGAACGTTTTGGTATCTTTAGGTAGATAAGAAAAGAACAGAGTTAGACGGATTTTTGTTACTTTTTAATACAGATCTGTCTCAGGTGAAAATATTTCTGTTATTCCCAAAGTGATATCTCTCTGTTTTAAGTCTGCTAAATTATTTTTTTTTCCCTTTATAAGTCTTTATATCCAGCGATAGAGCCATCTTGCGTTATCTCCGAACGTCAGATTCGTCTCAAGACATTCTGATAGCTTCGAACAAGCAGAAAATTTTATCTTCTTTTGAATTTCTTCATAGCTATTTATGACTACCACCTTAACTTCTTTTATAAAGAACAAAAAAAAAATCATACAGAACGTAATGTCTCTGTTCAAGTTCAATAGGGTTACTTTAACGCTAGATGTTATTCCGTTTTACATTAGCAATACTTTCTTACTGAAGGATATCGCTTCAGTGAAGCAATGAAATAATCAAGCAGGCGCTTGATACTCACAAGATATGTAAAGAAATTACTGTACATTTATCCATATTCTCCATGCTAAAATGTAATTCGTCTTTGTACGTGCTTTTATTCTATGTTTTGCTCAAAATAAAAATATATCTTAACCACATGGGTGCCCAGCTCCGGAGGTCAGGTCTCAATTCCGGCAACTGTGCCTGACACTTTAACTACCTGGATCACAACAGGATTCAGCTTGCATCCAGAGTTCGGTTTGTCTATCACGGAAAAGCCAACAGAGGTAAGTACAACTACTTTTAATGCAACAACGGCTTCTTTTCTGACTACTACTACTACAACTACTACTACTACTACTACTACTACTACTACTACTACTACTACTACTACTACTACTACTACTACTACTACTACTACTACTACCACCACTACTATTGCTGCTGCTACTACTACTAGTACTACTACGAGTACAACAACAACTACTACTACTACTACTAGTACTGCTGCTGCTGCTGCTTCTATTACTACTAGTACTACCACTACTACTACTACTTGTACTACTAGTACTGCTACTACTACTACTACTACTACTACTACTACTACTACTACTACTACTACTACTACTACTACTACTACTGCTACTGCTACTGCTACTACTACTACTACTACTACTACTACTACTACTACTACTACTACTACTACTACTACTACTATTTTCGGAGACTGAAAGTCGTGTGCTCTTGATTAAAGCTCTCTTAAGCGTGGCGAAAGTCAGAAAAAAACAAAATCTAATGTAGAAAAAAAATCTCGCCCGCTTTTTTTCTTCCGAACTCTTTTTTAGAACACATGCCAGCACTTTCTGAAAACCCCTCTTATAATATCTCTACATTTTATTTTGCAGTTGGTTGTGTCAAAACCGATGTTTGTGACCCTTGACCTTCCAATGACCATAATAAGGGGTGAAAACTACTGCTTCACAGCTACCATTTTTAGTTATTACGATTATACCATACCGGTAAGTTACCTTACTCAATTTCTTGGACTTTTTTCATGACTGATTAACACTTGAAGTAGATCTTGCACAGTATTGTTGCATAATATAAAATAGAGACTGGAAAATAATCGTATTGGTGCGTACCTAATATTCTTAAATTTCCGAAAATTTGGGTCTTTTAACTTGTTTCCATCAGTGTTTGACATATTAAAATGTGCCTTATTTGCTAGTATCGATTAGTTGCTTTTGTTAAAGTACAAATATATATGAAATATAATTATAATATAATTGAAATATCTCTCTCTTTCTCTCTCTCTCTCTCTCTCTCTCTCTCTCTCTCTCTCTCTCTCTCTCTTTTGTAACTCTCTCTCTCTGCGTCTCCCTTTTTCTTTAACTCTATCCATATCTGTTTCAGCTGCGGCTTGTGATTTAATCTCTCAGGACAATAAGCGTAATAGTACAACAATAGTTTTTGGCAGGCTTGTAGATTGAGCACCAGTATCTTTGAGCGCCTCAGCCTTCATTTTATTATCATTTTTCTATGTTTTTCCATTTAAATATCACCACAGATAATGGTGACTCTGGACAAAAGCAGTAAGTTCAGCAACATTCACGTCGGAATAGACCAGAGAAAGGTCAAGTTGACCACAGAAAACGCCTACTATTCATCTTATTTAGGCGACGTAAGTTTATTTTTCCATTGTTTCGTTTTCTCTTTTTTTTTTTTAAATTAACACTACCTTTCTGGTTATTCCCTGTCTCAGACGGATTATCAAGATACAGATAGTTACGAAAGATCGAAGTAAAGATGCTGTGCATTTCAGTCTATAAAAGATTTAAGAGGAAAGATAGTTTTTTTTTCTTCGCGTTCCTTGCATACAGGTTTATTGTATCCTCACTAACTTACTGTTTCATAAGTAAAGTGACTTCATCCAATAATATTTTTGTGTCTCACTCTCAGCACACCTGCCATGATGACGGTGATGACTTGTACTAGCACTCTAGTATTCTAAGTTGAACTCATCGATGTTGATCCTTACAAAAATTATGCAGAATATTGGTATAACGTTTTTGCAATGAAAAAGAATCAGACTTTGAAGGCTTCTGTTGAAGTTTATTGTTAAATGCAAATGCAAGAAGTGCTCGATCCTATTGCTAGACTACTTTCATCGTGGCTGAGTTACGACATCATATGTCACGTTGGTTCAGTACGTTTAGGAGCGAAAAACAATTAGACAAAAAAAAAATAACATCTTAAGAATTCTAAAGCAAAATCAGATAAACTGAAAGAAATTAAAAAAAAAAAAAAGTAATCCAACATTAGAGCCATAAAGTGAAACATAAACAACAAGAACATCGATAACAGCCGCGGCACAGGTAAACTAAAAGCGCCAATAATTTTTAGTCCTTTACATAAATTACTTACTGAAATACTAAAAAGAAAGACAATTTGTTTTGTGTATGTTATATTACAGGACATCATTTTACAAAAGCAAGGAAAACTGTATGTAAACCGACATTTAAATTACCATTTTGAAGTACAGTAGTCTCTCCATCATTCCTTTTTTCTTTCTTCGATCGGAATTTTTAATAAAAAATGTGTCACTGTTACTGGGATGCATATTCTGTATGCTAAAATGCCATTCGTCTTTGTACGTACTTCTATCCTATGTTTTGCTCAAAATGAAAATCTGTCTTAACCATGTGGGTATCCAGTTCTGGAGGTCAGGTCGCAATCCCGGCACCAAATTACTATTTTGAAGTATCGTTTTTTCTCCATCATTCCTTTTTTTTCCTTGGATTGGAATTTAAAAAAAAATTGTCACTGTTTTTGGAATCGCTAGGTACTGAAAGATGAGACGCGCTCTGTGAAGTACTGTTTCGTCCCTACTGAGTTAGGAGAGATCCCTGTTAGGGTCAGTGCGCTCACCAACGTGCAAGGTCTCAGCGATGCTGTGGAGAGGGTGATCGTGTGCAAGGTAAAAACGCAGCAGTATTTTTAAAAAACATTTTTTTCGTTATCTGAAAAAGGAGAATGATTATTAACATTAACACTCATGCTAATGTATTGATGTATGAGGAGTAACAAACGTCCTTCTATTATCCGATACTTGTTTCTTCCTTCCCATCTGAATTATTTTTTTCAAACGCCATTGCTTTGTTGCACCCTGGTTAGTCAAATGATATTTTGTTTGTTCCTCCACTGGCCTATAGAATCTACATGATTCTAATGAACACAGCAGCAATATTCGTTAAACTTGGTTCATTTCCCCCCAAAAAGACTGTGAGCGACTTAGAAAAACTTTGAATAATCTGAAAAGTGGCGTGAGTGGTTTGTCCATAACGATCACTGACTTGAGATTGGAAAGTTGGGACGTGACATTCTAGTGGAAGCTTTGCTCAACACCCAGTACTTTTTAGTAATTTTACACAGTCCTAACAGGTATGAATGGGCGTCGTCTTATTAGAGGTGAAACTTCGAGAAAGCGGCACCATTTCCTGGTTGAACATCGTTAACATGACGTTAATTGAAACTGGGAAAAGTTAGGGCTTTGCTGGAACTCAGGGCAAAAAAAAACGAACTTTTCTTTATCTTCTTTCAAAAAAATAAATACCAATCCCGAACTATTTTCGTTTATCTTATTCCTTCTTCGAGTCTGTCAACTTTAGAACTCTACTTTTTTTTTAAACTCCCCTTTGTCGAACTCGAAGGCTTTAAGAACTGTTTCACTTGTTTTGGACATGACATTATTATGCTTGCTTATGGAAACCACTCTCCATATGCAGTTTAAGATTTATTTTTGTGTGAAAAATTTAACTCTTCTTAAAGCAGGGTACACTTCTCTATTGCTAAAACGGGTTGAGGCAGGTAAAAGCAAAGTTGTTCAATATGTGCCCGTGAGAATAATCTAAAGTCAAAGCAAAGCCTAAACGCACAGGAACAAGTCTTCTTCTAAATGGTATATTGAAGTCTAAAGGTATAAGGGAACTGAGAGCACTGTTACCATTTATCCCTATTATTGTCTTCCCTCCAACTCTAGAGGCTTGTAGACTACCGGAATCGGGAACAGGCTTGTAGTTTTTACTGCCGTTACCAGAGTCGGGAACCGGCTTGTAGTTTTTACTGCCGTTACCAGAGTCGGGAACAGGCTTGTAGTTTTTACTGCCGTTACCAGAGTCGGGAACAGGCTTGTAGTTTTTACTGCGGTTACCAGAGTCGGGAACAGGCTTGTAGTTTTTACTGCGGTTACCAGAGTCGGGAACAGGCTTGTAGTTTTTACTGCGGTTACCAGAGTCGGGAACAGGCTTGTAGTTTTTACTGCCGTTACCAGAGTCGGGAACAGGCTTGTAGTTTTTACTGCCGTTACCAGAGTCGGGAACAGGCTTGTAGTTTTTACTGCGGTTACCAGAGTCGGGAACAGGCTTGTAGTTTTTACTGCCGTTACCAGAGTCGGGAACAGGCTTGTAGTTTTTACTGCCGTTACCAGAGTCGGGAACAGGCTTGTAGTTTTTACTGCCGTTACCAGAGTCGGGAACAGGCTTGTAGTTTTTACTGCCGTTACCAGAGTCGGGAACAGGCTTGTAGTTTTTACTGCCGTTACCAGAGTCGGGAACAGGCTTGTAGTTTTTACTGCCGTTACCAGAGTCGGGAACAGGCTTGTAGTTTTTACTGCCGTTACCAGAGTCGGGAACAGGCTTGTAGTTTTTACTGCCGTTACCAGAGTCGGGAACAGGCTTGTAGTTTTTACTGCCGTTACCAGAGTCGGGAACAGGCTTGTAGTTTTTACTGCCGTTACCAGAGTCGGGAACAGGGTTGTAGTTTTTACTGCCGTTACCAGAGTCGGGAACAGGCTTGTAGTTTTTACTGCCGTTACCAGAGTCGGGAACAGGCTTGTAGTTTTTACTGCCGTTACCAGAGTCGGGAACAGGCTTGTAGTTTTTACTGCCGTTACCAGAGTCGGGAACAGGCTTGTAGTTTTTACTGCCGTTACCAGAGTCGGGAACAGGCTTGTAGTTTTTACTGCCGTGTTCAGAGGCTCTTTTGTGACTCAATGGAGCAGACGGCAGCAGATTTTGAAAAAAACAGAGTAAATAACTAAACATGCTAAACATAACAAAGTAACCTACGAGAGACTACCAATGTAGTAGTAGTAGCAGAAGTAGTGATGAGTGTCTGTTCGCCCATTATCAAACTTAAAGTACAGCCAGTACAGCTAGTAAGTCCACTTTACAAAGTCTCACCCATCATAGTGTGAGTATTTTTTTGTGTATGTGTGTGAATAAGCCAAACTAAAGCCCAACACAATCAGGAGCCCTGTAACAAAAAGAGAGAAAGTCGCTAATATGCCCACTAACATTCTCACCAACCGGGTCAGTCAGAAAAAAATAAAGGATACACGGGATAGAATTTAAAGAAATAAAAGAATAATATAGAAAATTATATCTAGACAAGGCATCTTTATTTTGGATGCATATTCGACTTTGCAAGAGCGAAATACAGGCAAAACTTAGCTTCCGTTGTCCGTTTTTTTATTGTAGAACGAGGTATAGGAATTCATAATCTATGAACTAGGCTTGCTTATCCCGTTTTGGTCTAGGAGTGTCAGAAAATCAAGGTAACTCTCGCTGACTTTTTTTCAGGAACATTATCTCTTGACGGATCTTCATAGGTGTTAGAAACACTTCAGGATTTGGAAAAGTATTATTAGGTTCATTACTGATTACTGCGTCCACCATTTTAACAACCCCCCCCCCCCCCCTCTCTCTCTCTCTCTCTCTCTCTCTCTCTCTCTCTCTCTCTCTCTCTCTCTCTCTCACTCTCTCACCCTCTCACTCACTCTCTCTCTCTTTCTCTCACACGCACTCTCTTACTCCCTCTCTCTCCCTCTACCCCCCATCCCCACCCTCAACAGCCGGAGGGAGTCCCTAGGGCCAGCAGTATTGCCTCAATCGCTGACCTGTCGGGCAACGGCACGTGGACCAAGTCAGTGGACATAGATTTTCCTTCTGAAACGGTGAATGGATCTGAGAAGCTGGAAGTCAGTGCCTCAGGTGAGGATATCAAGTTCACTCCTTTCCTACTCTCCATGCGCGGTATTCTCTTTTCTGTACTTTTCTTTTACGTCAGCACGATCTTACACAAAAGATATTTAAAAGTATCAATGTATGAATTCTTATGCAAGTCTTAAAAAAATCAGTCTAGCGCTGTTTTCAAAGCTTCGATTTCTCAAATAGACCTAAGTTTTTCTGTTATTTTTCATAGACAAGTTTTATCAACTGCTTTTTTTTTTGTTTGTTTGTTTGTTTGGTTTTTTTTGGCTTTGTTAAAAAAGCTCTGTAAAACCTTTCGTTGTTATAAAAATACATGCCTTCAAGCAAATATTTTCATCATTACCTTTATAAGTAATACATGCATAGTTATTTAGCTTAATATCTGTCTCATTAAAAATTTTTGAAAAATCAAAATACTATGAATAGGTCTTAAAATTTCTATGCACTATGAAAACCCATATTTGTATCTAGTAAGAAAGAAATAGAAAATCTAGATGCACATGAAGTTTTCCAATACCATTAAAATATAATCTGAAACCACAGTGATTCAACACACTGAAATTATTGCGATGCACACTTTGCACGATTTCGTCCATATATCATATGAGATAATCAGTGCAGGAAATTTAAGTATTTTGAATCATACCTCAACATAACATTACTTCTGAGAACCCAAATATAATAATTCGACAATTTTCAAAAAATATTTATTTGTATATTTATGTTTATTTTTTGTTATTCTTTTTTGGTTGAAAAAAAGGGTGAGGGTGGGGTAGTGGGAGTCGATCAGTTTTGGGTTGTTGTATTGTTGTTTTTTTCATATCTCGTCAATTTGCGTTAATCTATAGCTAACACTTTCACTAAATAAAAACATTTGACCTACTCACTTGTCATTTCTTATAAGTTAATATTATCTTAAATAGCTCTCTTAGTCCTTGCTGTAACAATCGTAATATGCTCGCAGATGTTTTGTATCCAACTGTACTCACCTCCGCTCTTCAGGTAACTTTCTCGCATCTGTGTTCGACAACTTGGAGGATCTGATGAAAAGACCGTACGGGTGCGGAGAACAAAACATGTTGAACTTCGCTCCCAATATTTTCCTCCTGGAATTCTACCTTCGCACCGATACTCTCACAAACGCTTTAAAGACGAAAGCTGTCACGTATATGCTTGCTGGTGAGTGCTGTATGATAAAGTAATTTTATCATCTTTGGATATGTTTTGAGATCGTGTATATGACACATATTTTTGGTTTTTGCATAACAGTCCTCTTGCTTGCTTGTAAGTCTGGATAATAGATACAAAATTATCATCTTCTGATATGTTTTTTAGCATTTTAAATCTAGCATAATTTATAGTTTCGATTAGTAAACCTGTAATTTTAAAAATCATGCGAAATTTTTTTAGTTCGGCAGAATTAATTTTTCACAGGTTTTGAACTTCTTGCATTCATAGGTTGCTTGTCTTTGCCTCTTTATTTTATTTCCTTTCCCTTATATCCTTTTCCTTTTTCTTTGTGGAAAAGATAACAAAACTATTGTGAGCAAAAAACATGTCCTTTTTCCATTTTGTTTTCCGTTTAATTTCCTTTTCACTCTTTTTTTCCTTCTCCTTCACTCTTCTTTTCCTTCCCCTTTCCTTGTTTCTATTTTTTTTTCTTCTCTTATTATTCTTTGCTTTGTTAACCAATCTTGTCTATTTAATTTCTCCCCTCTCCCTTTTTTATCTCTTCTTTGGTGTTTGCATATCCCCCATTCCAGTATGAATCACACATCTTGTGTTTTCTCTTCTCAAGCATAGCAATTTTTTTCAATTTTGCGTGTTTTCTGCAAATGTACAAGGTGAACTTTGATCCGTTGAATTTTTTTCTCCTGATTTATAGAATATTTGTAAAAAAAATTATGTATCAAAGTAATGCCATATTGTAATGATAAAATTGCATATCCAAGATAACATTTATGTTTTCTTCCCTTTGTTATAGATATTGAATTTAAAATTTTAAATCAAAGAATACTTGTTTTGAGCAAATTTGAATTTATACTGTATCATAGGCTATCAGAAAGAAAACAAATACAGGCATAAGGATGGTGGATTCAGCGCTTTCGGATCAAGAGACCCACAAGCCAGTACTTGGTAAGTAGAATTACCTTTCCCTCTCATTTTGCTTGGTCAGTATAATTACCCATCCCTCTCTTATATTATAAGCCTTGTCAGTTAATTATCCTTTTCTCTCATTTTATTTGGTGGAAATAAAAGCCCTTTCCTCTCTTTTTTGTTCGTCATTACAATTACCCTTCTCTCATTTTTTATGTAGTCAGTATAATTATCCCGCTCTCTCATTTTTTTTGACTGAGCAGTATACTCACCACTCTCTTCCTCTTTACCTTGTCAGAATAATGACCCTTCTCTCTCATTTTACTTGGTCAGTATATATTTTTTTTGTCGTTCTACCTATAATATTTTTTGTTTGAATTACTTTTGTTGAGTTAGAAAAGCTGTTTTGTCTTTTGTTATCAGTGATTACACAATTGTTCTTCATTTTCATGGACAATGTGGAATGATAGTTACTTTATGGAAAGCGCTTTTTTCACAGCCGTAACAAGCCATCTTGACTCTCAGCACAGAAAATTATGATGAGCATTATTAAACAATATTTCTTGCTAGATATATCATTTTATTGTATGAGTTTATTTTACTGGTTCCAGATTCTTTGACTTTCCCTCAATTCCGTCTTCTATAGGGATATTAGAAGCTTTATATGAAGGGGATATTAGAAGCTTTATATGAAAGAGCGTCTTACAGTAAAATCTAGAAGGAAATTTAGGGCCATAAATAATTTTTTTTTAAATTTTAATTAGTCGCTATTCTTTTCAAATTTTGCAAGAAATTAGAATTCATGTGGCAATAAACAACATCAGCCTCATTATTTATATTCAGCTACGCTTGGTACATTAAATACGGTAGTAAAGAATTTATATCTTTATTTATACCTTCATGAAGTCCTCATGAGGATTAGTTCACAATTGTTTCTTCTTGTTTTACTTTGACTTTAAATCCAGCCTTATGATGTGTCCACAATATTTTGTCATTATTATTTATGCTGTACAGGTTGACAGCCTTTGTGGTGAAATGTTATGCTCTGGCGCAGCAGCTCTATCTCCAAAACGATGACCTCTTGGCTATTGATAGCAACATCATGGAGGAATCCCTAAAATTTCTAACGGTCAGGCAAAAGCGTGACGGTAGCTTCTACGAGAATGGCACAGTGTTCCACAAAGAAATGCAGGTAATTTTATAATGGAATTGAGTCTGGATTGTGTACGAGAGACTCTGAGGATTTTGATACAATTTTCATTTGAACATACAGTCTAGACTATTTAGGCTCGTACTATAGACATCAAGGATTTTTATACCATTTTTAATTGAACATACAGTCTAGACTATTTTGGCTCGTACTATAGACACTGAGGATTTTGATACCATTATTGCTTGAACAAAGTCTGAACTGTTTTAGCTCTAGCTATAAACATCAACAATTTCGATAACATTGCAGTTTGAGCAAATAGTCTGGACTATATTGGCTCCCACTATAGACGAGAATTTTTATCCCATTATACATTGAACATTCAGTCTGGACTATTTTAACTGGTACCATAGACACCGAGGTTTTTAATACCATTATTGCTTGAAAGAAGAGTATCTATTGTATAAGCTCGTACTATAGATGAGGTTTTGCTACCATTATAGCATGAAAATAAGCTGCAGATTAATCATCCCCCGATACAAACCAAACCTAGCGCTGTTTCAGAGGGAAAAAGATAAAATTGTGTGGATTTTTCAATGATAACATTTTGCAGCGCTACCGTTTGCCTTAATGCATCTCTAACAGTGAGAATATTTCCCAACCTAATTCTATTCCTATCATGTTAGTGTTTTTCAATAAATTCTTATTTCTTCTCCTCGATTTGTATTATAGACAATCTACATATGTATTTGAATACTATAATTATCTTTTCTTTTGCAGGGTGCATCTGCAGAGGAAGGAGTGTCTCTAACAGCTTACACGCTTATTGCTATGTATGAGGCTCAGCAAGTCTTCAGAGAAGGAAATGACACCCTCAGCATGAAAATCCTGGATCATGTAAGGGATGCCTATGCTCTTTCATTTTAAGTGCTTTTGTATTGCTATCATTTTTTTTTTCCTTCTAAACACTTGTTATTGCAAAAAATGCCTTGTTAAATAAACACTGAAAATTGCGGATATCGCTTTTACATTACACACACTGGAAAGTATGGATATTGCTTTAAAACAAACAGTGGAAAATGTGGATATTGCTTCTGTAAAACAAACAATGGAAATTGCGGATGTAAAGCAAACAGTTGAAAAATTGGGAAATGTTTTCATAAAAAAAACACAGGAAAACTAAAGATTTCGTTCCTTCTTTAGCATTTGCAATAAAATGCATCATTGTATTCTTATTATAATTTGAAAAGAAAACCAGATAACATGCACAACGACTTCATTCAAAAAGAGTTAAAGAGAGAAAGGCTATGGAAGTAAATTCTGAGAGGGTGCTGGAAGTAAATTCTAGGCATGGAGAAATGTCTTTTCTTAAATCTAAACTTTTGACATTGCTTCTACAGATTGAAAGCAGCATGGACAGGGCAACAGCCTATCTCACGACTAAACTGAGCACTCTTACGGACTCCTACGACATTTGTGTGACAACTTACGCTCTGACGCTGGTTGACGCGCCAGCAAAAGAAACAGCTTTTATTATGATGCAAAATAAAGCTATCGTGAACGGTAAGTATACTTTAAAAATCAAGGCTGCAACAGATCCTGATATTGCCATGGTTCTCACTCTAGCTTCTTGGTCTTAAAGCCAAATATCCAGTTTAATAAATAGTGCAATTAAATTAAATAAAACACAAATATTTCTTGAAATTCTCTCTTCTTAATTTGTTACAGGGCCATATTTAAACACCAAACCTAAAAGTTAAATAAATGATTAAAAAAAAATAAATAAGTAAACGATTAAATACTTCAATGAATCGATAAATTTGATTTTTTGCCGTAAATTATGTTACACATTCTTGCTGTAGTTATTATAGACCAGCTGTAAAGCCCGTTCTAAGAAAATTTCCTTGTATGTGTGTGTATTAAATAGGTTTATAAATGGTCTTGATATCTATCCTTTAACTTAATAATCCAGATATAAATGCCTCTACCCGTCCTACCTATCTTTACCTAGAATCTAGATATCTAGATAATTCTTTTTCCAAATATAAAATTTATATAAAGGACTTAAAATTCTTTTGGAATAGAGGAAATCGACTAATTCTATTCTTTTCCCAATATGTTTTAGTTCCTTTTAAACTCTTTGAATTTTTGCATTAAGTGCATAAAAGTGCACTGCCTTGCGGGAATTCTAAGCAGTGCAGCTAGCTATTTAACCTACGTATGATGAAAGTTTTAAAAAACCTGTAAGCCTAAAATTAAAATCTAGATATCTCTAGTTGTAGGTCTTAACCTGTCAATTTGAGTCTAGCTGCTGTAAATATCTAGGCCCTTTTTAGATTCTTTACTTACATCTTACACAATATTATGTAGATCTATTCCAGACGGTTTAGATCTGCTGCCGCCTCCATTGTATGCTTATTTTCTATTTCATTCCTGCCATCTCTGCCCAGCTTACAGGAAATAGTTCGCACATTCACCTTTTTCTTTTAAGAAAATAATCACATTTTTTCCTTTAATTTTCGAAAAATACTATTTTATTGAAAAATAAGATTACCACTCCAACCTTTAGGGCAATTTACAACTTAATGCCAAATTTAACGTTTCTAGGTGGTATAGAAAATTAATGCTTGGTTAGATGTCCCTCATTTTCCTCATGTTAATCTTGTACATGTCGTTGCTTTTTTTAAATTCAGATTGTTTGGGTTTTTTTTTTTTAAATATTTCTTTTTGTTCTTGAAATAAATAAAAACAAATAGGTGCACAAAAATGTAGGCAAAAAAACACCAACAGAAGAAACATAGAAGAAAGTGCTTCAGTGTTGAGATTTCAATCCGATTTTGTTTACCGCTAACCTCAACCAAACTATGTGTTTTGAAAGAGAATAAATATTTTTTTTTTATTTTTATGATTTTTTCAATAAATAAAAAGTTAATGTATATCTTTTAGATCCTAGACTTTTTTGATAAACATAAAATAACAATCATTTGTCTGTGGTTTGGGTGTGGGACCATCATACAGGACCTTCAAATCTATGAAAACTGGCCAGGGTGTTTTGGCCCAGCACCAGTTATGCCAAATCGGTTAAATATAAAATAAAATTTAGGATCAGTTTGGTAGCAGCTAACAAAATATGAGAAGAGATACGTAATACTATTTTAATAAATATAATTGCAAAATCTTTGGGATTTCAAAACAAGAAAAAGATTCCCCCTAATTGTATTTACTTATGAAATATACTTTTAATCTTACATTTACAATAACGCCCCATCTATTTGCTTATAGAGCTATTTTGTGTTTAACTTGGATAGTTTTATGCGGTTTGGAGTTTATCTGAAATCTGTTACAGTCTTCATGATATAATTTTTTAACACGTTTTTACTTCTCTAGCTCATGGAAAGCATTGGGAAAGGCCAAAACCCCAGAAAGAGGAGCGCTACCACTGGTCCGCAACTACTGATTCTATCAACATCGAGATGACAGCCTATGCCCTCCTGGTCTACTCTCTCAGACCTGACGCGGTCAGCAACGGTTTCCCAGTTTTGAAGTGGCTGACCAAAAACAAGGGACCAAACGCTGGCTTTTACTCCACCCAGGTAAGAATGCGGAGCAACACACAATGGGCACAGTGAATCGGTTACATTAAATTTAATACATGAATATATTAATAGATCAAAAGAAATATAGAAAGATTGATAGATAAACATACCTCAATGGTGTGAACTTATGGGTAAGCGTGATGACGACATGTAATGAAAGAGAAAGATAGAGAGAGAGAGAGAGAGAGAGAGAGAGAGAGAGAGAGAGAGAGAGAGAGAGAGAGAGAGAGAGAGAGAGAGGGGGGGGGGGGGGGAATTGAGAACGGCAAAGAGAATAGACAAAAACAGTTGAGAAAGACAGTGTGAGATTGAGAGAGAAGTAAGAGAGTGAGAGATAGAAAGGGGAAAGACCAAAAGAGAGTCATTATTTGCCCTATGGCATTAAAATACAATCAGTTTAGCATATCTGACTACACTCGTGAAATGAATCGAAATGAACATGGCTTTAGTCTGTTTATAAATTGTGGCATGTATTTTTTACAACCAGGATACCATCATTGGACTGCAAGCTCTGAGTCGAGTTGGTAGTGAGCTCTATACAGGAGAGGATATCCCCATGAATGTGACTATCACCTATGTAGACCCCAATGGAATGGATGAAATGCATGTATTCGACTTGGACAAATCAAATGAGATGCTGCTTCAAATTGCTCGCATTAACTACATGGTCAGTGATACTCCTTAAAAAAGGAGATTTGATTAATGTTTGCACTATGTTTATGATAAAAATTGTTTTAATGTCTTGAAGGTCTTTATATTATTATAATAATTATATCGAGGTAGCAGGCAGAGTAATTTGCATGTTTTGAATTGATATGAGACAAACAATTTTTTTTTTCTACCAGAAAAGTTATATAATCTGCTATCATTTTCCTAATTTTGAAAAGTGTTTCTTACCTTTGACAAGTAAAATTCCGTCAATATTATTTGTATTTTTCGATAAAAGGCTCAAGTAGCTGCAACAAAAGTTTTTTTGGTTTTTTTTTACACATGTCATCATTTTGCTCCTCCATGACTAAGATTCAAACCTTATTTTATTTATACAGAATAACAACCCTAAGGTTCTAGACATCAAAGTACAAACTCGGTCTGGAGAAAAAGGACCTACAAATGCAGTTGTAGAGGTAAATCTAAAAAGTACCCAGTTGCACTGTTGGAAAAGGTGTTTCAAGTGCTAATGTATATTGGTAATCCATGTATATTCTTTCTCTGACTAAAAAAGTTTGTTTACAAAACGATTAAAATTAATATCAGATACAGTGCCATCTTGATATCATGACAAGAATATAGAATTCTGCCTATGAATTTATTATTTTCAAGGGTCCAGCAAGACTTCACTTCATATTGTGTATTGGTGTTACAATTTCCAAGAGAAACAGTGATTTTGTAAAAACCTTATGAAAAAGATACTGAAATTTTTTACTCTCCAAAATGTAGCCTCAACACAAAACTTTCTTTGTTCCATTTTTAATTGCTTTTGAAGCAAACATTACTACAACTACTACTGAACTGCCACTTCACTTTGACTACTGCTAGCAGTAATACTACTACTACTACTACTACTACTACTACTACTACTACTACTACTACTACTACTACTACTACTACTACTACTACTACTACTACTACTACTACTACTACTACTACTACTACTACTACTACTGCTTCTACTACTACTACTACTACTACTACTACTACTACTACTACTACTACTACTACTGCTACTGTTGGTGTTGCTGCTACTATTGCTACTACTACTACTAATACTGCTACTACTACTACTACTACTACTACTACTACTACTACTACTACTACTACTACTACTACTACTACTACTACTACTACTACTACTACTACTACTACTACTACTGCTGCTGCTGCTGCTGCTGCTGCTACTATTACTACTACTACTACTACTACTACTACTACTACTACTACTACTACTACTACTACTACTACTACTACTACTACTACTACTACTACCACTACTACTACTACTACTACTACTACTACTACTACTACTACTACTACTACTACTGTTGCTGCTTCTTCTTCTCCTACTGTTTTTTTTATTACTACTGACCCCACTTATGCTACTTATTTTACTTTTGATGCTTCTGCTCATCTATTACTTATGCGTATTATATTACTACGCCTACTCCAAATCTATTAAAAAATGTTCAAAATATACTTCTCTTTTGCATTAACTCCAGACAACCTTACGCTACAACATCATGGAGAAAGTTAGGACTAACAGATACATCCTTGACTTTACTCAGACTCAGACGAAAGCTAGATTCATCCTCGATATTAGTATCAAGGCTCCCCATGGAGAGGTTAGTGCTTCTTATAGGATTAGCCTTTGGATATATCAAATGCAGAATTACGTATTCATGCTGAAAGCCTTTTCACACATCTATTTATAACAGAGCTAGGTAAAATGAGGACCATCTAACCACACATTCCTAGACCACCTGGGAACGTCAAATTAGGCATAAACTTGTGAATTCTAAATCTAAATTTTGTTGTTTAGAGATAGCTAGATTCTAAGTAAAGATGGGTAAGTGGAGGCATTATCTAGATCATTTAAGTCAAAGATAGATATCAAGACCATTTATAAGACTATATAAGGCACCCCAGCCCCGGCAAATTGACACCGTAGTCCCGTTCGTAGAACAGGGTGTACAGCTTGTAAATATAAAGGCGCAATAATTGCTCTTTATATTTTTGTGTCATGTTTTTCAGTCACTTCTTGTGGGATAGCTACCTGGTATCTGTTTTTTTTCTTTCCCAGAATGAGACATGGAATATAAAATATAAAAATTTACCCTTCGTAAATAACTTGAAAAAAAAAACAGTCATCATAATTTATTGAACTTTGAAAACGGCACGTGACTTTTTTCAAGCATGCTAAATATGTATAATGAATTTAAAATGATGATCATCAATGCACAGACGTACAACTAAACATACAATAAAGATAATAGCTATCTCCTCTGTCATCCTGAGGTTTGAATGAACTTTCCTTTACAGATCTGTGACATGTTTTCATTGATACACACTTCAAAAGTTGATATATCCCTAGCTATGACCTTGTGTCTGTGGGATGCTTTTTTTTGCATTGATCCTAAATGAGGGCCTCAAGGCCTGACAGAGACCAACTTTCACCACATTCTCGGAGAGGCCTATTACAATCTCCAGGCTGATGATGATATTTAGATACAGTGGTTTTTCAGTTACCACATCTCACTATGAAGATAATTTAAGATAACAGCAAGTATATTATTTGACATCATGATATCTTTTGTTTAAACCCTAATGTATTTAATATCAAGAGTTGAAATCATCGATAATGAAAATTGATAGAAAATTTAACACACAGACTGAAATCCGTAAACCATAGTTCAAAGAGCATTAAGTTAATAAAACAATTCAATCAGTCAATCATTGTAATTTTTGGGAGACAGGTTCTGAAATCACTCCGTTTGGGAAGGGGCAGTAAACAGAGTTATCAATGAATTATCTTTACTTAGAGTCTCCAGTACTTCGGAGCACCTTCAAAGATAGCTCGGCTGCTTTTCATTTTATTGTGGATATTCTTTCCTATCCATTTAAAAGTTGGGCTGTGTCTCTTCCTTTATCAAGAGGTTATTTTTATCTATCTATAAAACAGCATTTCTCTTTCACCTATAATTTCACCTGTCATATCTATTCATGTCCCACGTTTACAAATAAGGGAAAATTAAGTGGGCCTTCTTCTATACTTTCCAAATCTTTTAAATTTACAATCCCTTTAAATGCTTGATAGATGGCTACGAATTTTTGCAAAAAAAAAATGGAAGTTGTACCGCTTAAATAGAATTTTCATAGCCACGCATTCATTACACTTACACAATAACGAATACTCAAACAGATCTACAAATTTATTTGAATTTTACAAAATTTGGTCACTATTCTTAATAATCTGTTCAGAAAAGAAGCATGAGCATCCTGGCTGTGGAACTAGCAGCTGGATATTTCCCTGACCTAGAGAGCTTGGGCGACAACATATTTATCAGTCTCGCCGAGGTCAGGGAAGATACTCTTTATGTTTACTTTGACACAGACGTGGTAAGTATAGAGTCTAGCAATGATAATGATTCGTAAAAATTAATTCAGCCAAAATTTTTAATATACTATTTAGTGGCACAAACTTCAAAAGATTTTGAAAAGATGAATTGAAACAGAGTATCAAAGGTCAATAGCTTTAGAAATAGTATCTAAAAAACACATTGAGGAGAGAGTTTTTTCTGGCTTTATTCTGGGTGTGTCTCGTTAAATATCTATTATAAAAGAAACTAGTTCTTTTCAATAATTTCTTGTACTTACAAGAAAATTGTATTGTACATAATGCATGTACATCTTCATTAATCAAAAAGAAAAAATACATTGGCTTGGTAACTAAGTCATTAGGTTCTGCCACATTCCCTTTTTCTCCTCAGAGCATTCAAACTCAACTCACCATTATTATGAATAGCAAAAGCGAGAGCTGTAATACTTTTGTAAACACAACTGACAGTGATGTAGATGTAGATCGAATTTTTACTGAGAAATTTTACTGTGTTTGCTAGCCAGAATTTGTTTTGAATTAAGTAGAAATGGCATATTGAATTTTATAAATATTCATAAATACTAGCATCAATGCAAGGTCTACAAAATGATATATGCTGATGATTTGAAACAATTATGAGAGAAAATAGAATGAGCTTTAACAATTAAATGATTTAAAAAAAAATGTTTGTCCTTCTTAGATTGATTCAGAGGGAGTTGAAGTGAGAGCCATTTTCCAGGTCAAACCGTCAGGCGCTCTAACCAAACCTAAGCCTCGCTTCATCAGAGTGTATGACTTTTACGAGCCACGTAGGTGTTTGACTTAATTCACATCTCAATTCATACCATCATCATTGCCGAAAACTTCATAAAAACCACACTTTTCCTTCTTCTACGTCTATTTCTACTACTACTAGTACTACTGCTGTTGTTGCTGCTACTATCATCTGCAATAATGTGACTACTACATGTACTACTAATTCCTTTAATGCCCTCTATCATTATTTATGAAAAAATTAGTTCGTAAATAAAGAGATTAAATCCAAACCACACTTAGGCTGTGTTTTTTCATTTGTGTAAGATCTTTTGACATGCTCTTGAAAAACCTGCTAATTTGTTCTCCACAGAATATGAAGCAAGCCAAACATACACCCTCAAGCAGGTGGGAGATGATGAATTTTGCTCCAATGTCGGGGATGTAGGCGTTTGTGCAATTTTGCACAGGTTAGTATTTAAAGTTGTAAGAGTGTTTGCCTCTTGGAAATATGAGGAAAAAAATGAAAGAAAATAAAGGAATGAAATAAGGTCCCGTTTACATCTATCTACATCGATCTTCTTATTAAAAATATGATTCAATATCATCGCCATCAACATCATCAATATCACCCTCACCGTCTTCATTATCAATGTCATTATCATCATTACCATTGTTAAAATTATTTTCGTTTTCATCTCCATCTTTGTTGAAACCATCATTTCTTTTTCCATCAAAATCCTCACTATAAACTCAGATCATAGTTTGTATAAATGAATCCACAAATACATAATTCTATTTCTCTATTTTCCACAAGAATGTTTTTATCGAGTGTTTCTAAATATTTCTAGGAAGCCAAATTATTCAATAGCAAAGTTGTAATAAAATAACATGTATAGTTTACATGCTTATCCACTTATATGAGAGCATTGATTTTACATACCTCAATCTTTTTTGAAAATTTGTTTCTATTATACTATTTCTTTGCCTTTTTTTTCCTCCAGTCAGAGCACTATGAACTGATTCTACTTACCAACAATGGCATCTTCAAAGCGCAAATATAAAATATCAAATTGAAAAAATGAATTATATGAAATGTATTTTTTCCCTTTTTTGTTTCAAAATATGTAGTGCTTTATATATGTTAGCACCTCAACAATATACTGTGCTAATTATTCTATTGTCTCTTAACTGATTTTGCCAGTGATACTGTTAAGCATATGCTGTTTATTATAATGCTGCTTCTGTTTTGTTTTTCATTTTCTTTATTATTGTTAAACAATCCATAAAATGGGAATAATTTTAAACTCTTGTGTTACTATAATTGTATCAATGTGAAAAATTCCCAGCTCTGTCTTTTTAGTCTCTCATATACTTTTTGTGTTGTTGTTGTTTTTTTTAACTTTTTCGGTCCCACAGGCCTTTTCTTTGTCTCCAGGTTTAATATTCAATATATGAAGATAGTTGGTAGCTTCTTTGTAGTTAAGTGTATGTGCTGAACTCTTCTTTTTTCCATATCCACCATAGGAAGAAAGCAAAAAAAAAAAAAGAAAAAAAAAGAAAAAGAGAAAAAAGCTGTTTCAGCTTACATTAATTTCTTTTTTCTTTTTTTTTTTGTATGTTTATATTTTTACTACATGTATAATTCTTTCTCTTGTTGATAGTGATGTGAAAATACATGTAACGAAGTTACTGAGTATAATGTCGAAGAGATTAAAGAAATTATTCCAAAACTCAGTTAACAGTACAAAAATTTGGTTGGTCACGATCATGGCCAAGTGGTAGACCAAAGACAGTACCATTGACTATCAAAAATAACTTTCTGACGATCGTAAGCTAAGACTACGATGCATCATAAAGCTCAAATACGTTTATATGGGATGATTCCCAATAAGCAGAATCTGATAAAATTCTTCATGTAAAGTTGCTATACATTGTAGTAGAAACAATAACCTCCTCTACATTTCTCAAATACGTCTGCATACCGTAATTTTGAGGGAACTGGTTTTCTGACAAACATACATTTTTTTCAAAACATTTAAATGAAGTGAAATTGCTTATGCAACGTGGAGGTATTTGAAAAAGTAAACATTACATATCAAGAGTCTAGTGCGTCTCTTTTTCTCCCCCCTATACTATTTTATAAAATACTATAGTTATATAATGAATTTGGGCTTGTACAAAATCAATAAAAAATGAGGAAATATGGCCAACTAAAATTTTAGGATGTAAATGATGGGAATCTTGATTTTCTTAAAGTTGAAATTTACCAAATGTAATTTCCTTGCACAAAAACATGGCTTTTGTAATGATGAATTAAAAATATATCACTTTTATCTTTTTTTATGACATTCATCTTGTGTTTCTTGTCCATTTTATTTAATGTAAAGTTTTACCGAATACACATTGTGCCTTTGGGTTTGTGTATGGATTATTTTATGTTTAGATGTAATGCCTGTATAATATGGTCATCTCTATGATAAGATTAAAAAATCCAAAAGACCTTCAAATTCACACCTCTGTTTAAAACACTGCTACAAAAATATGGCCCTTTTTAACCTGATGAAAAATGTAACTATGCGCAGTAATAATTAAATTTGATCGTGCCATTTTTTTTTTTTTTGAATTGATATACGAGATGCCTCATTCACTGAATCATTGGTACATGGTATCACTGAGTGCATACCTTGCGATGAGTAAGGGCAAAAATTTGAAATCATGTCCTCTTTGCATATCAACAAGATTTTGTTGAGGATAGGAAGAAAGGCTAAAGAAAGATGAGGCATAACAGAGGGCACTGAAACTCCTGCAAGGTAATTCAATCTTGATTAAATTTTTTATATGTAAAATGCCTAATGGGGCACCTCCTTGCAGGCATTCATAGCTGCCCATTTATTTCAATCTTTGTATAATGAATCTTTCAAAAGATCTATAGATGTGGATCTTCCAAAAATCGTGAACTCATCTTTAACTTTTTTTGTATAGAAGTGTCGGTGTGTACAATTGTACTTTGAAGATGATAGAAGAAACTGTCTTCAAGAGAATTAACATAAATATCAGTGAGGGATGGCTTTCGAGTTATAGCCTTCAGCATTGTTATAGTGTTTCACAACTCCACCAAGTAAGAGCCATATCAGTAACGCCATCAAGACCTATCATGACAAGTGCTCTGAAAGTATTTACTTTTGTTTGTTGTAAAGAAATATTTCTTTTCCATCATATACCAACTTTTATTTCTCTTTAGTCTTCAATTTTACTGGCAAATCTTTACTGCTTATTTTCCTACTTCCTCAGCTCTGACATGTGTTAGGAATTGAGACTGTTGTTAATATCATTTCGAGATAAGTAAAATGGACTAATTGTTTTGACCAGCTTACCTAAAAAAGTGTAAATGTATATTTAAAAAATTATTTAGTTCAAAAGCTAAGAGGACATAAGAGTTCATGAAATCAGATTAACTTAACAAAAAATAAAATAGAACAGGCTCAAAAAATGACAAAAAGAGGTTGTAAATTAAAATCATGGTAGAGAATGGAAAAGTAAGAGAGAAAGCCAGATACAGATATGGGCGGATATACATAGAAACACAGAAAAACAAACAAAAATAGAGACAGTCAAAGTTAACAGACAACGGCCGAGAGAAACTAGAGGCAAAAACAGAGAGCTATCAAATAATATAAAGTTCAAAGTGTGAGACAATTGACACATATTAAAGTTGTTATCATTTTATTCGATGGATAATGTTGAGTATGGTTGAGGATAAACATGATTGCATAAATATGGATGTATGATAAATTTAAGTTCTAGTATACGTAGAAAAGTAGCTGATATTCAAAAGAAAAAATGTGTTCTATGTTCGAGACTCTGTACAGATGAGTAAATACCTATAATGCACATTTTTTGATACACACATCTTTAATAAAATTACACAAAACATTACACAATAGGTAAAATTGATGCAGGAAATAAAGCTATGCCAATCTTGTGCACAAAATGTAAACCCTGTATGTAGAGCAAAGGAACCTGGACAAAAAAAAACAACTTTCTAAGCATTAAAGTTACCATGAGTTGCTAGAATGGCTGTAAATATCTTTTTTTTTTATGTCTAGCCTGAAAAGTCACAGAGATTCTTAGTTTTGCAAACTGCATCACTGCACCATCTTTACATTTAATTTTATCTTTTCAGAGGAGCAGTGTTCTAAAGATAGTTTTGTTCAATAAAAATTAAAACACTGACCTGTTACAAATTCTGTATCCTCTTAATCTCTTTGAAAGCCTGTGTAAATACTGTTGTGTATTAAATCTAACTTTAGTAGACACAATTTGTAATTTCTCACTTTTTTCTTTCAATCTATTCTGAAATATAGTGACGTTCTAATCTTTATCAAATACAATGTTCAACACTCAAAAAACATAATGTCAAAAATGAATTTCCATTCAATCTTCAAATAGAAGAAGATAAAATTGTGTTTCATACTTGTTTTCCAGATATGATTATCTGACATCCGTTCTTGAACAAATTAAGCTTGTGGAAAATAAAAACATTTTAAGATTTCAGGCACAAAGAAGTCACATATAGTTTGATACCATAAATCTCTCAAGGGGAATTCTGAAGATTGTTATCAAAATCAAACTGATAGAGTTGTAAAAGGCACAAAAAGTGCTTCAGCTGACACACAAATATGGAATGCTACATTTTTTTATATTTGAAAGAGTAACTGTTTGAGACTGCTTGGAAGGCAACAAAATATTTGAACAAATATACACTTGAATTTCTTGTAAAAGTATGTCAGATCATTTTATCAGACTTTATATTGAACACAATGTAAAAACTTTTGCTTTCATGACTATGACCAAATAAAATGAAGTCAAAAGAATGTAATTCAGATTTGAAAAATCCGGTTATTGGAAAAATATGCGAAACCATTCCTCCACCCAGTTCTTGAAAAAAGGCTATTGCAAGTGTAGAAAAATGTAATCTTGACATCATGATTTTCCAAAGAATTATATAGGTTTTATCGAAACAACCCAGCCTCAGATAAAAAGACCATTGAAAGTTGAATAAAAAGTGAGTAAATTTGACCCAATAGAGTTGGTCCCTTAGAAATAGAAAAAAAAATGACATGTCATTGCACTCATCTTCACATATATGTGCATTAAGGGAAAAAAACTTTTAAAAAGCAAAGGTACAAAAACATTGTGTATTACAATATTGTATGTTGAAATAACAGCCCAAGCAGTTGTTTTTTTTAACTGTTGCAATAGCATTTTTGGAATATCATACATCCATTAGCTAAGCAAAAAAGGCTAATAAATTTTTTTTCTCTTAAAGTAAAATAGAAAAATTCAATTAACAAATTGGGTTATTTTGCTAGTCAACTGGTTTTTGCTAAATTTTTTTATACCATGCTTATAATTATTTTTTGCCTAAATCAGAGTCAGTGCTTCAGATGCCAATGGATAAATTAGCTTCAAAACCACAGACGTGCTTATAGATCAAGCAAAAAGGTTTGGATATTTGCAAGTGATACAAATAGGCATCATACATGCATAGTTTGAAAATGAACTCTTTTTTTTTTTAAGTTCATTGTGTGATTAAGGATAAGGATGATATATCTAAGTATGTTAAGAGTTAAGAGTGTGTGCGATACCGGCACATCAGAAAAAAATTAGACAGACAAAAAGAAAAGGAAAGAAAAAAGGTACAAAAACATTAAAATAGTCAAACAAAAGATAGACCCACAGAAAGGCAATCAGGCCGACAGGCAGAGGAAATGAGGAAATTGATGACAAAGAGACCACAAACTGTGTAAAAATATAGAAGACTTCATCATCTTCATTTCATTCATTGTTTTCAAAAAACAAGCAGCTATGACACTGATATTCCTAATATTACACTTGAAATGGGGCCTGTGAACACGTTGAAAAAAAAAAACAAAACAAAAAAAACCGAAAAAACAATATAGTTAAAGAGATTTCATTGCTTGCAGAAAACCTTTTAAGAAGACAGCTGTACACTAGGCCTATAAATATCTAAACACGCCTAATCATGGATACTCCGTGTTTTTCCAAAGTTCATACCACTTTGAGAGGCACCTTTGTTAGTTCCCATTTGAAGACCTATGACAGCCTGACCAGCTTGCAGTGTCTCTTTGCTGAACTCACGAGGTGCATGGTCAGCTTCTTTGGCACCAAGGGTTGGACCGTCATAACCCACTTTTGGGGCCTGAGATGACAAAAATTTTGAAGAAACAATAGTAGACAAGAAAAATAACTGTTTCATAGTTTCAAAATTTTAATGGAAACTTAAAGAGGACACAAAATAGTCGTAATTATAGGTCAGGACATCAAACATACAGAAATCAAGTGAAACGACTTCATATAAGCAAAATCCAGGGCTGAAGCAGTTGCTCAAATCATTCAACTTCTTCAGGTTTTTTTTTTTTTTATTATTATTATAATGATTTTAGTGGTATTAATATCCATATTGATGTATAGCTGGCTGAGTTGTGCAAATAATGAAAAATGACAAGATCATTCCTAAATTTGTGTTTCAAAATAATTCAATCTACCTACATTTTTTTTTCAGTACAGAGATTATGATTGAAAGCCAACATGGTTTTCTTACTCTTTTTTTCGTTTAAGAAACATATGGAGCTTCTTTTTACGAAGCTTCATTGGAAATATTTAAGAGATGTAAAAATTGTGTGCATGTGTGAAATTTTCACATTTTTGTTGTTTCAGAGGCCATTATTTTACATCAACTTGATACAATTTAATTCACTTCAATTCTCACTCCAACTAGCAGAAGCTTTATCTTGGGATTCAAGATAATCTGCTTTCTATGTTGCTGAATTCTTGTGATGTGCTTTTATCTAGTATTCTAGTAAAAAGCTTAATGAAGTCAAAGAAAAGTTTTTACTTTTTTTTAAAGATTATGTCTCTCTAGACTTAAAATCTCTCTTCACATACGAGCAAAATATGCCAGAATTTTGTTTATGCCTTAATGAGCACTATTAGCATAAAAGGAAAATTTTTCGGGGGAAATCCGCCAGTTTACAGAAAACATAAACAAATTTACTCTTTAAACCTGGTAGTATGTTTCATATTTTCATAAATTTTTTACTTTGGTCATTTTACGAAATCTTGCTGGTAGCACACACCAGACTTTTGTGTTAAAGTTCAAGTAATTTATAAAGTGTCTTACCTTTCTCCCCAAGGCATAAATCCCATTGAGAACTTGGGGCATGTTTGTGTTATCATATAGATCAGCTGTTTGAAATAAGTCAAATTTTTTAATACCAAAGTTTTCACAAGCAGTTAGAAAATTGCTTATGTTTTCCATCTGCTTGAAAGCCATTTTGGTCACGTTGATCTTTTTGACAGAACCTGGCTTGATTGCATTGACCAGTCTGAGAAAACAAAAGTCACAAAGAAGCAAAATGAAAAGAGAATGCAAACCGTAAAAAAAAAAAATAAAGTGCAAGCCTGAATCTTAAAACGAATGTATCAGATGTTTAAAGAATAGGAGCGCAACATCACTTTTTTGTTTCTTTTTTCAATCGTCTATGATCTATATTTCGCTCACGGACAGAAGTTTATGCAACAAATTCAAATATCTATAAATATTATACTTAAACAATGGGATCATACAAGAATCGTCTCTGCAGGTTTCAATCTATCTCCCTCTCCTTATCCTCTATAAAAGATGCCATTTTGCAGGGAAAATCTGATTATTCTTATTTCCTTAAGTTATAGACCAGGCCAATTGTCATTTCTCTATTTTGTGTCGCACATTCTTACTTAAAATCTTATACAGTGTGTACTTAGAGTATGGTTGAAATCTTATGATGAACCTTTTACCTACTACTCCATTAAAATCAAGGCAAATGCAATTAAGATATTTTGTGCAACTCAAATAATAGAGTCCCTCTCATATTCTTCTTTATGCTCGAGGTGATAAATATTGTTATTTTTACTTTTTTCCACCTGGTATCGAGTTTTTGCTCAGTGAAGAACATTTTTTGAAGTTCAAAAAAAAAACTAAATGGAGGAAGAACAGTTTTGTTCTAAATTTAAAGCATTGGCATCTTTGTGCATTATTGTTTAACAGCCTATGATTTGCAACATTCCTTAAGCTTTGTTTTGAAATTATGATAGAAATATTATCATTAACTCCCTTGGAGCTCTTTACACAATCATGTGTTTAAATTAAAACGAAATAACGAAACATCTCAGTGGCAGATAATTCTTCAAAATGGTCCTTAAAGCACAGAGTTACAAATGCTAAGAAATCTGCGACTAAACAGTCATTTGTAGATAAAAAAATCTGAAATGTTAGGAAAATAACAGTAAATTCTTGAAATAAAAGTGAAGTGAAAATCATTCCTTGATGTAAGAGATGCAAATGAACCAAGGTGACAAATCCTGATCGTTCAATATGCCCTGTAGGTTGTCTGGGACTACTAGTGACATCTAACACTTCTTTCCTATTGCTGCAGTCAGGATTGTCTGTAGGGTGTATTGTATTTTTTAACCATTGATACACATAAGTTATCACGAGGACTTGGAAAATGGAATGAAAGAAAGCTTAAGAGTTTACTCACCTACATAAAACAGTCCCATCTTTCAAAACTGCGTGGAATTGATCCTTTCCAAGAGGCTCACTGGACCCACCCTATTAAAAACAGAAAGTTATAAAAATTGAGTCAGAAGTGGCATTTTTTTATGTATTTTTTCAATTCATAATTTTATATTTTTTTTCTAATAATGGTTAAAAAATATCAAGGCATAAAGCAAGACTGCACACTTTGGCTATATATATATATATATATATATATATATATATATATATATATATATATATATATATATATATATATATATATATATAAAGAGAGAGACAGAGACAGAGACAGAGAGAGACAGAGAGAGACAGAGATAGAGAGAGACAGAGGGACAGACAGAGAGAGAGAGAGAGAGAGAGATACAAAGATATTAATCTTTCAAAAATTCCATGTTATCAAAACAGAGATCAGACAGATTGCTTATGATTGATAGAATTCACTTCGCTTTACAACCTAAACATTCTAAAGTCAGTTGAATCATGCACATTTCCATTATATCATACTTGAATTGATTATCTTAAGATTGTAATATATATTATATATATATATATATATATATATATGGGCCTTCTACACAAGTATTCAATCATACATACTTATACCTATGAGATATTTATTGCACGAAAAGCAATTGCACAGTCACTACACTTCATTGAAAGATCCAGGCGGTTATTCTCATAGCTAACAAAAGTGCGTAAACAACTACATAATAAGCAGGCTAATTTCGCAAAGCCAAAAGTAGAAGTTAGGTTCTAAGAGTATACTTAAGTTGCCTGGAAAAAACAAGAGGAATAACCAGACGTTTTGAGGTGCAATCTAAAACAACACTTCATAGACACCGTGCAGGATTATGCATCAGAGTACAAATTATGAAAAACAGGTGATTGTTGCAAATTCTGACCGAAAAAAAAAAGGATGGAGACCAAGGATTTTGGCAACTGCACTAGGAAAGATGGGTCTTAATTTAGAAGCAGAGTAATAGTTGCAGATGGTTCTATTCAAAGAGTTATTTTATTCCACATCCCACCTTAGGAGCAACATTATGAAAAGGATTTTTGGTGGGATTATATAATTCCCAACCACAATCTTTATTCCCAACCACAATCTTATCATTAAACTAAACAAAATACTTTTTTTTGACTAACATTTCATGGAATGGAACAAATGAGAATTCATACTTCACTTGATACTGTTATGCAATGAAAAATAATAATAAAACAAAAATTCCCCTTAATACCAAAAGAAAAAAAAAAAAAGAAAGAGTTTGAATGACATATACGGGTTAAGATTTGGCACACTGACAGACTGCTCTTTGCCGCAAACGTTTCACTAGTAGATGATGTCAGATCTCTTTGAAGAATGTCAAGCATGCCACACATATAGACCTATGTCATAGGCCTAGCGATACGTCATACATAATAATCATAGGCCGAGTTTTGAACAGTTCAACGCGTCTCTCTCTTAACCCCATACGGTTTCAAGCTCTCGTCAGACATGTTAGAGGTTGAGAGAGAGAGAGAGAGAGAGAGAGAGAGAGAGAGAGAGAGAGAGAGAGAGAGAGACAGACAGACAGACAGACAGACAGACAGACAGACAGAGAGACAGACAGACAGAGAGAGAGAGAGAGAGAGACTTCACGAGGTATCCGCCGCTACAGTTTGATGCTGAGGCGGAACGTTCTCTCATGCCTCGAGGACTGGTGAGTGCTTTACTTCACTATCGTCGTCATGGCTCAGCAGAAATAATGCAATAAAGAAAGAGCACAATTTTACCGATATCGGTTCGCCTAACACGGCTTCTATCCACAGCCTGGCCTCTTGCTCCAGTGCTTCATCGTACTTGCTCTGGATCTGAATTTAATAAAAAAAAAAAAAAAGAACAAAAATTGCGACTCACATTAAGTAATTTTTTAACAAATAAATATTACAGCTATTCATAATGTACAGGGTTTAGAAATATAATATGGCGAATAGACATGCATTTATTGCTTAAAAAAAAAAAAAAAAAAAAAAGAGGTACAAAAAAAATAAAATAGTCTAAAATTAAACATAGAGATAAGAGCCTCTCTTCAAAATTTCTTGATTTCACGTCACGTGATAAAATCCCATAATCATTACCCATGAGCTAATTGTCAACGGTAGGGAGAGATAGTCGTGGTATCGCATCCCCCCTAGCAACGTAAATTAATTGAATTTTTCATTTTAAACCATGTTTGTGGACGCTCAGGAACAAGAGTGACCCGCGGGTATCGAAAAGGGTTATCATCTTAAAGCAATATCGTTCTGAGGAGCGTCAGGTTTTGTGGGTACAATTCTTCTTATTGCAAGATCCCTGTTGTTTTCATATTTTTAAAGAAACAATAAAGACGTCGCACTTTTCTTCCCTATTATTGGGGACTGTAACTGCCGCAAAAGACATATCTAACGAAATTGAACCCTAAGAAAAAGACAGGAACAAAAGCGAAATTGGTTTACCTTCAAACCGAGTTCTCGAGTCATTCCATAGCCTTTAGGGCGGTTCGCCATCTTCTCTTTTGATCTGGAAAAGAAAGAGAGGAAACAATACGTTCAGTCTTTTCACACAGTCAGTATGAATTGATACAAAGTGCAGTTATGCAAAGCACTCTGGATATTGTTTGTTTCTGAATAGGCCATAAACCTTTAAGGACCACACCGGCTCGAATAAAGCGGGTTCTGAAATGCTTAGTTTCAGACCCAGGGGTAACAACTCATTGTATTTCCGTAGGTATCAAAGTTTTCGACAAGCTTTAAAGAAGAGCCGCTGAGGGATTAATCTTGCACTATCATAGCCTATACAAGGATTCGAAAGCAATACGTCCGCACTGTCAGTTTAATACTCAACTGACTGAGTTATAAGACACACCTATGCTAATCATTTAAAAAAAAAAAAAATGAAAAATATGTTTGACAAAATCATACAGGCATTGAAGCGCTGTGGAGTCTACTGTGTAAAGCTATGTTGATCAGCATTTGTGGCTTTGCATACTAAGCGTGTTGATCACTTTTGATCAGGTTCCCCAGAATGATCTAAAGTATGATAAAAAGTTCATTGATATTGGCACAGGCTTAGGACAGGGTTGGGGACAAAGGGACTTCACAACTATGCTAGTTGGCACACGGCAAGACAGAGATGTATCTGCAGATCTACTTGAATTTTTATTGAATTTGGTTTCGTTTTCCAATCAGAAGAGTAAATGATATAGCTCTACGAAAACAAAGCGCCCTTCTGTCTGCTTGACTGCATTTTTTTTTCCTGTGTATTCGAGTGAACGTCTCGCTTTCTGCTTCTCTACCTAGCTGTAATTAATAATAATAATATATAAAAATTATAGAGTTGTGTCTCTTCTGTTTGACTGCCTCATTGTATGCCTATCTTTCTCTGTCTCTATATGAATAATAATATTGTATGTGCCTGTGTGTGGGTGAGGGTTTCTCTTTCGCTCTGTCTCTTTCTGTGTGTGTCTGTCTCCAGAGTTGAGACATAAGAAAAGTGACAAATCAATTCACATGATAGTTCTCTCCAAACAAGTCTAAGAGAAAGGTAGAGAGAGAGAGAGAGAGAGAGAGAGAGAGAGAGAGAGAGAGAGAGAGAGACAGAGAGACAGAGACAGAGAGACAAGACAGACAGACAGACAGACAGACAGACAGACAGACAGACAGACAGACAGAGAGCTGAAACATACTGCTAGTCAGATATAACGAATCACTCACCCTTTCTATTTTCTGCAGATAGAACAAACGGCTTCCTTTAATAGTTTATTATGCATTAATTTTCACTTTCTTCAATGTAACAAGAAAAAACGGTCGCGGCGACGAAAACATCACATTATAATCTAAACATAATCCATCAAACACACGCGATACAAATAACATTTCCAACTCTTGGGGGAGGGGACATTAGCATAGCTTCGCAGAAGACTGGTGCAGCTGATACGTGCATGCTTTCCATTCGGCTTATAGCAATTTTCAACAGTCTTTACATCCACACAGTCTCTCTAGGGATCTGATAACATGAATCTAGACAGGCATGAAGGTTGGCCATCTCTACATAAATCTAATCGCAATGTCAGCAGTGGCAGTGTGGGGTGAGCACCGAGCACGCTTATAAATTCTGGGCGGGTTGAGCCAGTAGAAAGATAAAGATGATTCAGTTCAAAACTATTCCGAAATAGGGGGACAAACGCGTGATGCCACAGTACCAGTAACTACACTTAGTTTCTGGTTCTAAATAATCTATAATGTTTTATTGCCCTTCGGCCTAAGTGAGTTAAATGAATTACCGACATAGGGGAGCATTTCTCTTCGTGAGTAATCATGTATTGTGCGTGCATTGTCACGATATTCGCGTGGTTTCCACTGCTCTAAGGTTGTTTAGAGAACAATGAGTGAATTCACACTGTTCTTTCCTGGTGTCGTTTCAAGTCCTGCACGTTTTCGTTCTTTCGAAGCTGTACCGCCGCAGGCTATGTCATAAAGGACTTCAAACTGATCATCTAAATTAGTAGCGGCCTGTCGTACGGCATCATTGTTTTGGTAATTGCTTCGCAGCGAAACCCTTAAAATTTAGCACTGCGCTCCTTATGAAGGGCACTTGAGCGAAGCTTTGACATCCCGAAACTTTCACTTAAATTACTAGCTTTGGATGTGTTCTGCTTCTAAGGCAGAGGGGTTTGAAAACACAAAACAGATGCTATAATTTTCAATTAACAATTAACCTAGAGCTCACAAACTAATAATATAATTATAGTTTGGATTAAGGAATTTTTACAGGTAAATAAGAATAAGCGTCTCACGCGCTTTTCTTTAGAATTCCCGATTAATGATCCGTATCAAAAGATGTACATAATATAATATGCGTTTTTACTAAACCTGAATGTAGTATTATTGTTTTAATAGCACAGGGGCTTGTCGTGTATGCAACAATGCTCCTTTAAATTTAATCGATGAGACTTAGAGTGCGCGGTCAAAGAATATCATGATGTTCAACCGTATTGATTCGCTGCCATTTTGCCATTCTCATACAAACCATTTCATTGTTCGAAAGGAGGGAAAATTGTTTTAAACCACTCTTGCGTGATCACCTAGCTTTAATCCGCTTGGTTTATCTTAAAGTTTGTTCACTGCTTGTGTTCAGCAGCAGTCGAATGGAACTGGGGGAACTTTATTTGCATTAAGTTATTTCCGCTACCGCAGCCATAATGTTCCATTAATCTATGACTGTATACTTATGAAAAAAAACCAATGGTATCGTATTACTATACTGCAGTGCAAAATGAAATGCCTCCAGACATGACTGTGATGAAATAGATAAATTTGCATGCTTTTACTGGGAATGAAAGTGTAAATGGAGCGTTTGTACAGAACTTGTAAGCGTTTTAATAATTGCTATCATCGTTTAAGTCATAATGAAATAACCAGGTCCAGAATTTTTTCCCCATTTCTTTTTGTTTTATTCTCGGCAGTCAGGGCACGCCCCCAAAATGAGACCCTACCCGCATCCTTAAAGTGCGAACCAGCTGCAACACGTTCGCACAAATACATGAAACATAATAAACAACATAATTAGGCATCCTTATCTTGATACAGTAGCGTGAGAGATAACCCCGTTCTTTTTTTTTAAACGTTTCTCTGCGCTGTAAAACAATAATAAACTTATAATCATAGCACCGATATGTATGATAGGGTATCGCAGTTCTTCAAACTAGAGGCGATTATTGAAGAAACTGCCGAGCTTGCGGCTGCAGTGATCGATTTCATAGACCTTAATCTAAAAACAAATTAAAAACAGTAATCTTATCATTCTGGGAGGATTCCGGATTCAAACAGGCCTGTATGACTGTATGTTTTCTGTGGCGAGTCTTAGATCTAGAGCATGCCATGTTCTTTTATCTAACGCACATGAAACGAAAAGAACGATAGATTTCAAGAGTTTCTAGAAGTCGGAACGTGATACGCGCATAGTAATGTGAAAACCCCACAAAAATTAGCACAAACAAGGCCTTTATCAGTCCGTGCAGACACAATACAGCGTCCATGAATATACAACTCGCACACCACATCCAACAACAGAAAGATATACACTCTACAGGGATATCAGAAGCAGTATGCTACAGTGATTTAGATCTGCAGCCAAGAGGACTTCACATCAGACGATAATTTTTACGAGGCCACAACGATACAAGGTTTAGCTACACTTATTTTCATTTTAATAACATTCCTCCGACTGGAGTCTTTTGAATCAGTTTTTTTTTTTTACTTTCCTCATAAAATTCATTTGAAAATTTGAAGAACATGAAAATATTCAGTCTTTTCTGTCGTTTCTTGACCTTATTTATTCTAAATAGAAAGAAAGAAATATGGCTTTATGAATATCTGCAGTAGCTTATTTTTTTATTTTTTTTTTTCTTATTTATTTATTTATTTATTTATTTTGGGGTGTGTGTGTGTGTGGGGGGGGGTGGGTTAGTTTGTTTTAAGCCCAAAGCGACTCTCTCTAGAGGTTTTTTTTTAAGTTAAATCGCTTATTCTTTCCATTCTTATACATCCTCTCCACCTGCAGGTTTCTTTCTTTTTTTCCATCCAGATTTCTTCTCAAGAAGAAAAAAAAAAGAATCCTGAATAATCGTGTTTCTATTTGCGAGAAACGTTTCCATCTTTATCCCCTCTTTTGATGTGTGGGTCTGCAAAGCGAGATTGGTAGCTTCCTCAAACTAACATGTTCCTCTTTAAACTTAGTCACTCTCTTTTGTGAGGAAGCCATGTAATGAGTATTTTGGGATTAAATTAAGAAATGATTACATTTACTACTTAAAGTATGAAAATGAGAAAGAGGAAGAGCGAGCGAGAGAGAGAGAGAGAGAGAGAGAGAGAGAGAGAGAGAGAGAGAGAGAGAGAGAGAGAGAGAGAGAGAGATCGAATCATGGGAATGAGAGACGGGGAAAGACAGAGATAGATAAGCATAATTGCAAATAAGAGAAACGGAGAGATATAGAAGAAAGGTAGAGAGAAAGACAGACACAGTTTTAATTACTAGATGAGTTGAGGTAGGAAAAGTTTACGTTTACTGACTTTCAAAATATAAAATTAAGAACGAACTAGATCCAAATCCTCTGTAGCATGCCGCAACTGCCCATGTTTACGTGAAAATCACCATAGACTCCTACAATGTAAATCTATGCCTGTGGTTGTTGCCTAAATGCAACTGACGTGTCATTATCCTAAAAAAATAAAAACGGACGAAAGAACAACAGACACAGGCTGGGCCTAGCTTGGTTGTCGTTTTAGATTTCATGAAGAAATGACGGTTTAAGCTAGGCGCGCACAGGCCAACTGTTTAGTCGGTCCGATGTAAACAATGTAACAGATAAGCACAAGCAATTGAAAGGAATGCATTTTGCATTTGTCACAACTTTCCGGCACCACTGCAACTGTTGCTGAAATGTTCTGTGTTGACAGTACGCCAAAATGACACACGGTGCGCACGGATTACCCAACTGTCCCCGGTTTAGACACATCACCGCTAGTCATCAGATTCAACATACCGGACAATAGAACGCACAAAAAAAATTTAATTTGTTTCGGTTCCGCAGGAAAAACAAAATGGACAACGATCCAGCTTTGATTGGAAAATTAACCTGCTCTCTACAACAAGACCTCAGATGAATATGTTGAAAGAGATGAGAAGCTCCCTCGAGACGCAAAAGTTCATCAAAACTGTCCGAGCCGCTCAAAGATCAAAGTTTAAAAATTTGGGAAGGTATGCACTCAAATCCATGTACAAAATAACAAGCTTTCCTTAAAAAACAAACTCTTGACTGGTGAAAGGGTGAACCAAACATCACTTCCTATTTCATTTATTATTATTATTATTTTTTTTTTTTTTTTTTTCAGTGCAGAAAATAAAGAATTGAAGTCCATGGCGTCAAATAAGTAAGTAATTATGACAGTCTACTGTTGCCTGACTGTCGCTTAGCTCTGTGCGTAAGTTGTATATATAAAAAAAATGTCCGGAGATGAAACTGTCGGCCGTTAAAAAGTTGCCCTGTGTACGCCAACCCTAAAGCGTGATGGTAACAAAAGAAAAAAGCTAATAATTCTTTTGTAGAGTTGGAGCCAATTAAAAGTATTTGGTCGGTGAGCAGGCGCCTATCAAAACATTCCTGTATGAGGCATTACTAAGCTGAAGATTATTGAATAATGATTGATTTTTTCGATTAAATAATTCCAGAATATTGGTAATAATGATTACCCAAAAGTCTTCACGAAGATAAAGGTAAAATTAGAGATGCCTTCTTTATTTTTAACTAAAAAGTATTTCTTTCAGTTAAACGTGCACCTTTATTAAGATCCGGTAGAGGCTAGTTTGTTTATGTCCTGTAAAAATATGGATTTGATTGTTCTTAGCGATTCAACTTTTTAATCTATTCAAACCAGCTTGTAAGTCACTGTTCCTGAAGCATCTATTAATTTTTTATAGATGTGGATAACTCGTTGGCTGAGTGTCTGGTCTTGTCTCGGCAAGGCGATGGGTGCCGTATCGAGGTGCTGAGGTTAGGCCCCAGTCCAATCCATCTGTCCTTATGTTTTCACGTCTTTCGTCTTATCTGTCGGTCTCGAGCTCGATCTAGGTTTGTGGGTTGACTTTTCTTTACCTGCTTCTATTTTGATGAGAATGAAGCAAAACTCGCAAGAGGCGGTCAAGACTGACACTACAATGTAGTTATCATCGTTTAAAAAAAAAGTGAAACAATTTTCTTTACACCGGTACACAGCCGTGGTTTTTTTTTTTTTTTTTTTTTTTTGGGGGGGGGGGGTTAAATGGCCCATACCTCGTTCTTCCGTTCAAAGACCGGGTCATACAAGATTACATACCAGATTCTAGTAAAGTAGTAGTTTGATACGCCAAGCGGAACGGGACTATTACCGTAGACTCCCCAAAACTGCGAGTGTGACAGATTATTAATAGGCAAAGCCTTGACAGCACAAAAACTCGGGGTCTCCTTAAAGAGGCTCGTAAGGAAACGTTTGATCGAGGCCGTAAAGCAACGAAAAGTGTTACGCACAAAGTGTGAATTTGGGTTACTGTGTCGATTATCCTCTTTACTTAAGGTTGCGGTGCGTTCCTGAAAAGAGGTTTCTATACCGCTGGCAAGTTTGAATACATATTTTTTATTCGTTCTTCTCTTCTCATTTTTTTTTGAAGGAGAACCTTGAAATTAAATAGAAATTCTTGAACTGAATTTGCAAAGATCTGTGCTAAGTGAAGAGCCGAGAGGTTACAAATTTCAGCCCTTTACCAGCGCCGGAGATATCTTTTTTTATAAGTGAAGGTTAATTTTAATTTTCTTTTTTTCTTCTTTTCTTTCATGATTTAGTTGATTTTCATACATCAAAACCCAAATCAACATCCTCAACTAATGAATAAAACTCCACTGTAAGCACTTGCAGTTTCATTACTTTTATAATCTCATTTTTTTCATTCATAATCTCTCTCTCTCTCTCTCTCTCTCTCTCTCTCTCTCTCTCTCTCTCTCTCTCTCTCTCTCTCTCTCTCTCTCTCTCCCCCTAGGGCCAATATAATTATTGTTTTACAAAATTATTTCACTATAACTTATTGCTTTCATCTGACTCCAAACCTATGCAATCATGCCAAATCATTACTCACTATACTCCTCCTGGCTTAAAATGAAGTTCACATCAAAATTTCAAAAAAAAAAAAAAATAATAATAACATAAGCGTCGACAAACCTCAGGAAGCGAAAATATTGAACGCAAAAATTTCATGAGCGGCAAAAATGACACGACGACGACTGCATGCCCGGGGGTTCAAAGTCTCCCTGGCTACACACATGACAGCTTTTCCCGCACGGCTACGATGACTAACATCTTGTAGAGAAACACCACGTGGTGTGAATTTGACTGAGACAGACGATTCTAGATCTAAAATGCCCGAAACGTATCCACATTTCTCACCACCCCCTTTCTTTCTGCAATGGTCTTTTGTATCCATTTATTGTTTAACGTCCTCCAGGTGTCTTTCATCGTCCTATCACGGGGAGGTTTTTCATGGGCGATATCACAGGCCTTTAAATAAAAAAAAAACTCCGACCTAGAACTAATCGTGCTGGCCAAACTTTTTTTCCTGCTTGTTTACTTTTGTTCTGTTTTCGCATGAAGCCACCTAGCGCACACGGTAACAAACACTTATCTATTGATCAACCAAACCAAAAATATACACTTTTTGGTCAGTTTTTTGCAGATCTCTGCACCACATCACCCAACGGCATGGCTGCAAGCCTTTCTCATCTTTTTGTCATTAAATATTCCTATTTTTTTGGATGCACTTCCGAATGGGTACGGTACCTCTATCATACTAAAGAGGACTTCGTTTGATCGGGCCATAGAAAAAGACTGGGCTTGGTTTTTTGTAGGTGTGAACCATTTTCTAACAATGAATTACCAATAAAAATAAACTACGGCATCATATTATATCCTGTATCATAATTATATTATGCTAAACAAACGTACTTAATCGGAAGTCCTACCCTATTTTTACCAGTAAGCCAATTATTATTGCAAACCTTTAATTCAAGGTTTTGTTTCATCATCTCTCCCTAGAGCGATTCTCCACATTATTTTGCGCCTCTGCAAAGCGTACCGCTACACTTTCCAAGCCTTGCATCAAACTTAGTATGTCGATGAGCAATCTTGTTTGTAAATATCAGTCAAATGATACACCGACAGCCTTATATTGTTACAAAACAGTGCTCAAATGCTCGGAAAGAGTGCCTAATATATGCCCTATATTGAAAAAAAAAACTATTCATATTTGCACATCAATCTGTGTAAACAACTGACGTATGAGTTTCACCACCAGCAAATACGGCCGTCGAGGATTGTTAATGTTCAGAAGACCATGATCGACACGCAATGAACATTCACAATATCATGCGACAATTTGGAGAGAAGTCTTAACAAACCAGACATGCTTATCAAAAATAAGAGAATGAGCATTGCATTGACACAAGCAGCGTTTCTCAAAAAGTGGCCCTGATGAGTTGGTTTCATGGAAATGGACAAGTGAATGTCATTATTGAAAGCACACGTTCAAAAGATATACGATAAATTTTTTTAGACTTTTGACCAACTTAACTAGACTATCTCACTTGAAATGATAAAAATCTGCGGCAAAGGCATGAGAAGCATTCATTTTAACTATTGTTTTTTGTTTTTTTTTAAATTTGTTTTGTTCACTGCATATTACATTTTCAATTTCTTTAGGGCAAAAAAGTTTAGATGAAATATACGAAACCAGGTTCACGATTTCCCTCAACTTAAAGACTTGAGCATGCAAAAACTTTCGGAACAATTAGGTCACCTCGAAACGGAAATGTTAACAATATCATAATTTCAGTTTGCTTTATGTCTCGATGGTAAAAGAAAAAATCGAAATGTTAAAATGGAATAATTTACCAAATAATGAATTAAGAAACTTCAGATCTTGTCAGCGCTAAAAAAGAAACATTTCTCTACGTCCTCACCTATATTGACTATTTGCATTTCTTTCACCTTGTAAATAATTTTCAGTTAACACGATCAATGCTCATTCGAAACTCTTCATTCTTTTACTAATTAAAAGGCTAAGCCCAAAAAGAGGCGGGCCGATCTGACCAAGCACAGGGTTAGTGTCCGATACCATCTGTCGCATTAGTTTGTGTGATCTGCGCGTCCGAAACCGAGAGAGATCTACTTCTTTATTCACCGCTTCACGATTTGGTCATTTGCGAAGTGGATAATCGACAATTAAAATTCGAATCAAAAGTATATTATCGTTTGTTTTATAACTAAAGCAGAACAAGATAAAACGTGGACATAAATATCGGTTGTTGTTGGTGGTGGTTGTTTTTTTTTTTTTTTTGACGGTGCATCAGGCATAAAAGATGTAATGTTTGATAGCACGAAAGAGAGACTGAGAAAAATGTCAACTACATCCAGGCCATAACAGTAAAAACGTAATATAATGAGAAAGAGAGGTGGGAGAGAGAGACACACACATACACAGACAAACATTGAGAGAGACAGACAGACAAAGATAGAGACAAAGAGAGAGAGGCATAGACTCAAAGAGAGAAAGACAGACAGACAGACAGAAAGACAGACGTCACAGAGATAGAGACAAACATTGAGAGAGTCAGAGATAGAGACAAATATTGGGAGAGGAAGGGAGATTGAGAGAGAGACAGACAGACAGCGACAGAGACAGACAGACAGACAGACAAACATTGAGAGAGAGACAGACAGAGATAGAGACAAACATTGAAAGAGACAGACAGAGATAAAGACAAACAGAGAAACATAGACTCAAAGAGAAAGAGAGAGAGAGAGAGAGAGAGAGAGAGAGAGAGAGAGAGAGCATGAACGAAAGTATCTATTAACACTCAAGCTATTAAAAAAATGAAAACATTTTAAGAGTCTCACAGGAAGCAGATGAAAGCAATGTCAGTGTAACCGCAACTGGAATTCACAGGCTATCATCAAGGTCAGCGACGGCAGAGATAAGTTCAGTCTCTCAGCTTGGTTGAAACTCATCGGATAGTAAACAAATCAGAGATTCTAACTGACTTCTCTCCTTCCTTTCGTCAATTCAGTCAGATCATCGATGAATAACACATTTTGCAAACAGAATGGTAAATACAAAGCCAATACATTATGAAGTTCTCGACACGATGGACTGAGCTCAGTTATCGGTGATACTGATAAAGGTAAAAGATTGACCAAGACCCCCAGAACAATTTATTCCGACCCCAGCGCGCCGGCAAAGCTCGGCAAATAAACTTGTGGGACCCCTACATGACCACCGGGTGTGTTTGAACTAAGTTACGTCACTCGGGCCGATAATGTACAGAAAGACTTTAGTTACTCCCCCCATTGCGTTTAGCTCAATATTAACTTCTTTCAGACAGAGCAATGGGGGACAAACGGTACGATTTAAAATATCTCCATAATGTAATATTCTTCGGGCATTATGGCGATTGAACTGCTCAGCAGTAGCACCTTACAGTGCAGGACGAGATCGTAAGACAAAAAAAAAAAGGTAAAATATGTTTTACAAAATAAAATAGAAAGAGTTTCCTGTTTTCCCTTTAAGTTTTCGGACTTCTAAACTTCTCGAAGAAGTTTCAAGGCTTCAGAGTGCGCGTGAATTTCCTTAAGATATATCCAATACCAGCCAGGCCTACGTCAAGAGTATCCTTGATGTAGAGCGTCAGAAAGTTGTATCGTGTAACTTTTGTTACATTTTAAGAATCTACGGGAATGTCAGTGGCAAGCAAGCACTGCGCAACTAAGCAGCCACAATTTTAGTTGGGGTGAGACTTCCCTTGGGGGTCAGAATCAAAATGGCTCTTTTCTTCTCATTACCACTCGATGAGTCTCAGAAGCTCTCACTATTTCGCAACTTTCCAAAGAGAAGAAACGTCTATTCAGGGAACGAGACGGTCAAATCTAGCTGTTTTCAGATAACATGAAACTTATGAAGACTTGCTTCTTTTTTCTTTTCTTTTCTTTTCTTTTCTACGCGAAATCGGATATTTGGGGGTCGAGTGAGGATTAGCAGCTTAACTGGTCGGTCGTCGTGTTATCAACAGTCCAGGCTACCATATATGCAAGTTTCAGTTTCAGTTTATAGCAAAAAAATTCAAAAAAAAAAAAAAAGAAAAAAAGAAAAAAAGAGGGGTGGAGCGCAAAACGGAGAGAGATAGATAACGAGAGGAAGACAGAACGCAAATAGATTGAGACAGAAAGAGGCAGAGAGACAAAGAAAGAAAACTAGATATGAATCAAAACTTAGCTCCTTGACTTCTGAGCTATAAGTTACTCTTTTCCATAATTCTAGACGTGATGAATTAGAATATCATAGCACCTATAAGACAGACTGCCTAATCCTACCGAAATACTAACTAAGTACGATGCACAGTCATGATTTTAAGGTTGCTTTTATTTTTAAACTCTGGTTGGTTTGTTTTTTTTTCGAAAACGAAAATATCGTTTATTTTAGTTACCACCAAAAATTATTTGAATCTTTACAACAAAGTTTGAAACATCCATATAGCTCTACACCCACAAAACTCGCCCGTCTTCCAATCTCAATTTTGTTTTGCATCAAAACGGTTTTCCCCGACCATTCGTTTATTTTAACTAGCGTCTTTTTCACTCATTCTAACGGCTTGAAATGCGCTAAAATTTCAAACACTTGCAAACTTTCTTCTCATTGTAATCCTATCCATTCGAGATTAGAAAAAGCTTGGCGCATCCTTGAAAGTTTTGAGAAGCCTCTTATCCTTCAAGATTAAGATTCCTCTCCGACATAACGCGTCCATCCAGAGCCGAGATGCGGAGTGATCTTCACAGCCTGGAGTACTCTCAAACAGATAAGTGACGCAGATGATGAAATGAAAGTTAAACAGTTCTGTCTGTTATAATGGTGCGAGAATGTCGGAGGAGTTATTCTTAATAACGTTAAAGATAAAAAAAAAATATATATAAATATATATATATATAAGGGATAGATAATGACGATAGTGATAGTGGTTGTAATAGTAGCAGCAGCAGCAGCAGTAGTAGTAGTAGTAGTAGTAGTAGTAGTAGTAGTAGTAGTAGTAGTAGTAGTAGTAGTAGTAGTAGTAGTAGTAGTAGTAGTAGTCGTGGTGGTGGTGGTGGTGGCGGTGGCGGTGCGGCGGCGGCGGCGGTGGTGGTGGTAGTGGTAGTAGTAGTAGTAGTAGTAGTAGTAGTAGTAGTAGTAGTAGTAGTAGTAGTAGTAGTAGTAGTAGTAGTAGTAGTAGCACCAGCAGCAGCAGCAGTAGTAGTAGTAGTAGTAGTAGTAGTAGTAGTAGTAGTAGTAGTAGTAGTAGTAGTAGTAGTAGTAGTAGTAGTAGTAGTAGTAGTAGTAGTAGTAGGAGGAGGAGGAGGAGGAGGAGGAGGAGGAGAAGAAGAAGAAGACAGCGTCATGGTATGAACACATCCTTGCGAGGACTACATTTAGGACAAGTGCTGTTTTAAGACGGCAACAAGAGATGCATTGTCCACTTAAAAGCATCCGATTCGGAAACAAACGGTGAGAGTGAGTGAGGGAGAGACCGAGAGATCGAGAGAGAAAGAGTAAACAGGTTACCAATGGACTAGGAGTTTTAAAACAGGGGTGCGAGATTATGACAGCAGGACAAAATGCTTTAAGGACAAAAAAAAAAAAAAAAAAAAAAAGGCGGGGTTGGAGAGAAGGGTGACACGTCACCTTGAAATCACCAAGTTCTTGAAATAGTTTCCGATCTCAGTTGCTGCTTGGTTGTGTTACATGGCTTCTTCTCTACACACAGGATGACCCGAAGTTTTTTGTTTAACCCTTAGCTGCTGTATATTTTTCCTCGAGGTGTGCTAAGGAACTCACGAGTGAGTCGGAATTAGGGTATATCGCTACAGAGACTTCAAATAAAAGAGTGATACTGAGTTCTATTTTTACCCATGACAAAGGTTTGAACCTTGTCTGGAGACTAAAATAAGACATAGAAAGCTGTATTGTGTTGCTGCATCAAAGAAATAAATAGGGTTATGATATGGATGGGTCTAGTGCATGATTCTGGCTATATGAAGGGTGCACCTGGTAAGCCTAAAGAGCAGCCGAAGGGTTAATGCAAATATGTATAAAGATATAGGAAGTCTCCGCCAGGCACTTCAAACCCGTAATGAAAACTCAAGGTAGTCTTAAGACGAGCGCCTCGTCATACAACAACAAAAATCGACAATGGTCAGTGAGGAATGTATTTATACCTTTGATTGTTCCATCCCGTTCATACCGAAATGATTTTAGTCCCTTTTTCTTTCTCTCCAATGATTTAAGTTTTTATTGGATTTAGTTCGAAGTTAAAAAGTTGAGTTTCAACTCATCCACCATTGATAAAGAATCGAAGCTCTCGATAGAGTCACGATGCTGTTCGATAAATCCTATAAGGGAAATTAGTTGATATCCAATTTAAAACCAAAGTTTGCAACAGAAAACGGTTAACTTTTCTACCACAATGTTTTAACATTAACGTAGTAGACCTTTATAGATTAGGACTCTCAAATCTTCCTCCTAGACATGTACAAGGCGAAATCTAAGTCCGTACAATGTGGAGTTTGCGGTGGTTTATATATATATATATATAATAGGGTGTATTTAACAGTCAAAATATTTTCTTCGGAGTGCAAACTCTGCAGTTTTAAATAATTTCACGTGTAACCGCTGCAAGTCAAACTAAGTGACGTGACGTGTACTACATGCTCTGCACAATGATGAAATGACCGCTTGGCGGAAAAGACCTTCAAAGTTTCCGTACAGGGGCAATGAGAGTCTAAAAGCAAGCAGTTGGTAACTGCTGCAGTGTCCCACACTATAAATGACATGTCAAACAGCTTCCAAGCCCAACAACAGCACTCTAGGATCCGGATTGTTAAATCCCTCAATAGAGAGCTATATGATGTGGCATTTGCAGGGAATTTAGCGAATAAATTACCATGGCCCCGCCTGACCTCAGCTCATACTCCTCAACCAATAATGGTTGACGATTACAAAGTAGCAAAGCCACTAGAAATGATTGTAACGCTTAAGGGTTTGCCCTAGACAAAAAGGCTCTAGGCATACGAGCTTGAATCAGACATCAGCATTACATAAGACTCAGCAGAATAAGGTACGGATATGTAAAAAAATGAAGCTTAAAAAAAATACCTTGCACTTTTGTCAGGAAAATCCTAGACCACGGAATCATGTTGTTTTTTTTTTTCCAGAATATTAAAATAAAAGAGAGGGAAAAAGGGCGAGCAAAAAAAGGTGAGCTAGAGTTGGAAAAGAAAGAGGAGAGACTAAGAAGATGAAGAGGAGAAAATAAGAGATGGAAAAAGAAGATAGAGAGGGTGAAACAGAAAGGAGGAGGAGATGAGGAAAAACGAGAAAATCAACAAGAAGATGAAACAGGAAAAAAAAAAGAATAAAATAAATCAAGGAGTAAGATTCTCAGGACGGTGATTATGCTACGGCCTAACATGGCCCGATTATTCGAGGATGCTTGTGATCATCATGTGAGAGGCTACCGCAGCAATTAGACGAGTCGTAAGTATTTATAACACGGTGTACTAGTTGTGTCCGAAATGTCATCAAGATTAGCTCGGAGGCAAAGCTTGGATCTATCGTAACGAGATTGATGTTAAGAAAGGTCAGTGCAAGCTAGTCTAGCCGTGCGATACCCTCCGATCTCTTCATTTTTTTCCCGTTTTGTTATTTTATGAATCAAATAGGAGAGGAGGAAAAAGAGGTGTGTAACATCAACCTACTTGTCTTGCTGTGTTGGAAACATAAATTGACACTATTATGCGGTTGGAATCCGGAATGATGCAATGAATTATATATATATATATATATATATATATATATATATATATATATATATATATATATATATATATATAAATTTTTAAAAAGTTAATAATTCTTTCTCTTCTTATTTTATTTCCTCTTTTCTCATTCACTTACACGTGTACTACTATAAAAAAAAAAGTTGTTTACTCGACGTCCCCCTTCTCATACAATTTACTCGCCACCACTACCATCAAACCTACCTTCACCTTTTCCCATCTAATCTCTTTCTCCTAAAATTTACGTTGGTCTGTCTTATTTGAAATTTAAACATATTAATGTGAGAAAAAAAAAGCAAAATAGGCCTAAACAGCTGACACATTCAACAATAAAAAGCATTAGCATAAAAAAAAAGCTATGAAGTTCCACCTTCAATTAATACAAGTGTACAACACTAAGTGGTTCTGTTTATTGCTCCCATTAAAATGCAAAATTTATGTCACAAAGTCTATGTTCCCATACACAGGCACACACCAAAAACATAACATAAATGAATTCATGTTGTTGACCTAAAAAAAATGGTATACAGTCGTGACAGGTAAACACATTTCATTTTTTCCCTTTTTCTTTCAACGTTTCGTAACGTAAAAAAAACTATTGGGCTTTTGCAGTACACAAAAGGTGTTCAAAGTTCTGTTTGGGATTCAGAGAGTATCTCGACATTCACCTCTCCGTGACCTATTTCCTTCACAGTTGATCTAGTTCAACATCCCGGGGTCCTGAGGACAATGTTTTCAGACGTAGGACAACAGGATACGAAGTCTTGTTGATGACATTTCGGAGTCTTGGTGGCTCAACTTTAAAGCTTTAAAGCCCAGTTTTTGTAATACTGGCACATCCAATCATCATCAAAGATAGTTAAGTGTTTTCTATCAACATGCAATGTGGTGAATCAGTTTATACATACACATATCTTTCTTTTTATTTTATTTTAAAGAGTTTTTTTTTTTTAAATAAAAAGATTTGCAATAGTAATGACTGGGGAGCTACTGTAGGTCAAGAAAAAAAGAAGAAAGGAACAAAAAGATACAAATACAAAAAAAAAAAAAAAAAAACATCTGATGTTGCACGAATTACTGCACCGACCTAAGTGGCCGAAGTATGACTTGCTTACATTTTGAGCTCGCACAGAGCGACAAAAGGTCGAAATCAGCAAACGAATCTAGAAACAAAACAATTTATGTCACTCCTCCACAACAGAGCACGCTTTGTTTTATTGGGTGTGCCCGGTCTCTCTTCGCAGACCTCAGATTCAAGCCTTGGAAATCTGTCGACAAGTATGTACACAGCAGAGGAAGATCAGCTCGTGTTGAAGAGCATTACAAGACTTCAGCCTGTGAGGCGCTGTTACGCGTATTTAATGAAAAAATGCCGCACGCATAGACAGTTCATATGTAAATTTAAAACAGAGAGAAATTAAGAAAAGAAAATTGAACTTCTTCAGCAAGACAATTACAAGACTCGTTACCGAGTCAAACCACTTCAAGGTTCTCCATAATC
>JAWDGP010002360.1:550000-607500 GCA_033675545.1 Elysia crispata
ACTGCCGCTCTAACTTACAGGGTTGTCAGGCCTAGATCTACTCTGCCTATCCGGTATCCACTTCTAGATTCTTGTCTTTTCAAGCTCCTGTTGAATTTTGATGCGTATTCTCATGTGCTTGACTCGCAGCGGTACTGCAACTTACTGTGGTGCAATGACAGAGTCACTGAAAGTGACCGAATTATAGCGCAGTGTAGGCTACACCGGGCCAAAAGGTGGGTTCGACCTAGATCCTATCTCAACGACGTGCCGGTATGCTTGGGACCAGCAAAGGCGACCAGAACCACGCTTCTTTTTTTAGCAAGTAAAGATTTTTGTAATAAAAATACTCTCCTAGGGCACACCGGAACAGCAGCACAGGGTGAAAGGAGCGAAGGTCAGTGACGCGGGAAATTCCGCCACACCGCCAGCTAGGCGCAGAGAGAGAGAGAGAGAGATCTCAAAAGGGAAATTGTTTACTAACATTCTTTCATAATGAATCCAAGTTATCAGCTTCAGATGATGAGATATTGTCCGACACACAACTAAAGCAAAAAAAAAAAAAAAAGGATTATATTATTTTTATATTCGAAAGTTTTATGTCCCTGTGTGTTCTAAAGTCAGAGATACAGATAGGCCTTTTCAAAAAAAAAAAAAAAATCAACATATTTTACTGGTAGGCCTGTTTGATCGGATTAGGGAGAAAACACTCAACCGAAACGTTAAAAATTGAGACAAATATAAATTATGTATAATTGCTACATCGACAGATCCGTACCTATCATCACAATTGCAAAAGGCTTTGGTTATTAGAAGAGCACTGAACCTTGGATTAACGAAATTGAAAGGGTATAAAGAAAGGAAAGAAAATAATGGCAGAAAGTGGGTAAGCAGAATCTTTTTCTATGATGGATTTATTAAAGAAAAACGCACAATTATTAAATATTTTCGGTAAGTTCAACTTTTCTCTGCATCCGTATCATACGATCTAATACCCCCCCCCCTGTGACGAAAATAGGAAATACAAAACTAAAGCAGATATCTTTACTCTTTTCACTAAAAAAATGTGTTATTGATAATAACCATGCGAGAGGCAGTAGAGTCAGATCAGAGGGGGAAAATTGTCAGCATTGGCTCGTAAACAGACTCAATGACATGGACATAAAGGGCAATTTCAAGTTAACCATGACGTAGTGTTACCTTCCTACAGATTCAAAATTCTTCGCATGTTATTTTTTTTAAGCAGAATGAATCCACTGTATACCATGTCGGAGAGAAAGGATTTTATATAGTTAACACTCGGCAATAGGGATGAACAATCAAATTCAACCATTCAACATTATTGAGCTGACAATTCATTGACTTTAAGCATGGATTTGAAAGTCTTTATTCAGTGTAAAAATCTTTCTCTTTTAGACATGATAGGAGGAGGCTGACGTGGATTATATACAATGATTTTTTTTTAACTAGACTCCAAAGAAAGGGTTGAGTTTTTTGAGGGTTTTTTTTTTTAAAGAAGACTATTTTTTATTGAAGCGCTTTCGGTATTTTTTGACTTTTTTGTATTACTTTATTACTCTAATTTGAATATCATTTCAATATTGAAAGACTTAGAAGAGTTTAAAGATTACTATTTGGGAGCTGTGCTGACATTGCCTTGCCACTCAGTCAAAGGTTGTCCAGCTACCTTGTCGGTTCCATTTCACCTTTGCATAAAGAACATCTATCGTCCCCCAAGAAGTAGATTACTTAAGTCCGCGTTTATTTACCGACAAATTATGTTTAAGCCTTTTGCTGACTTCCAAACTGAAGAGCCTAGAACTGTTTGTCAGGATAATCAATAATCAATAGTTATGTATGGTGCTGGAGAACAATATAAATGCTCAGTAACTAATATGAATGGACAAAGGATTTTTTTTAAAATTGCAGCTCAGTTCATTTCTTGCTTTAAGAAAATAAAAGCTTTGTCCTGAAAGATTAGGCTACGCATTCCAATCAGTCGGGTACTCGAACCAATACCGTAACTCTAGAGTGACTGATCGGAATAAATGAATATGACTGTCAAGTTGTTTGCCATGGTGTCGCGACACTTATCTTTAATGCCAAGACACTTATAAGTGTCAGTACTGTGTTTGACAGTCCCACCGACTTCTATTTGCAAAGGTTTTAAGAGGGAAGGTTAAACTACTTTCTGCTCTTTTTGTAAAACGTGTAAGAAAAAATTTTCAGTTAAAATTAAAATATATATATATATATATATATATATATATATATATATATATCACGTTTCTCACGACAAAGAGATTGCTTGTTCGAACATATCGTCGTCAAGATAATATACTATCGTAAGCGCAAAAAAAAAAAAAAAATAATTTTTTCACGCACTTCGAATACGGTTACTGTGCTCTACTACATAAATTTTCTTATCATCGTTAAAGTTCGATTATTAGTAATCGACTTATTAATTAACGGTTTCTATACAAGAATACTCGCCTTTAAAATGAATCAAGGATTTGCATACTAGCGTTCACTATGCTAGTAATGTTGTCCAAAAAAAAAAGTCAATATTAAATTTAGCTTTGAGATACCGAACTAGCGGAAGGGTTTTTGTAATAAAGCTTTCATAGACTGAATTTGAACACAAAAAAATCCTGGCAAAATACACTATTTTTCTAGATTTTATAGTATTTTGTTTCCTGACTCGAGACTTCAAAGTCTACGGACATGATATTGAAACTGAATACAACTGTTACGCTCCAGAGTAAACGTTTGTATCTGTTTATAACAACAACAAAAAAATGTCTTTAACACTTGCTTTTTCTAAGATGGCGACCCAACATCCCTGGATGTCAGCAAAGTAGCTTTTCATGAAGGTGGAAGGCAGTCATTAACTGGAGTAAAAAGAGATAAAGCTATTCGGGTTGCTGTAAAAGACCACATTACTATTAATCGGTATCAAAGAGATGAATCTCTCTTTCGCAGACTAATATTATACCGAGAGAAAGCTCCACTCAGATTTGTCGAGACGAAAAATGTACCCATTGTTTCTGACTAAGGCTAAGTGGATTCCAGTGGTTGACCGACCAAGGTTTTTCTTCTTTAAGAGAATGTTAAGTGAAAGGAATATATCCATCCACGGGCCCAAAAAAAGATCTGTTTACTCTATGTGTAGCCTGTCGACAAGGTAACGAGCAAGTAAACCTAGCAACAAAATGTGAATCCCAGAACGCAGAGAAAAAGAAAATGTGAGAACTAAAGGAAGTGTGTAAGGAAGAAGTTCAGCTCATAGTATTGGACTTTGTGTTTCGTTTGGCCTGCAACAGGTGATTTATTTTCCAGTTTCATAAGAAAGTGCTATGTTTTGCAAAAGGAGACTCTAAAATTTGAATAGCAACTTGTGCGATATCGGTAGCAAAGATTACCACTGCTTTACCTGGAATAAAGCACAATACAAACGTGATGCGTCCGAAATTTCTACGAATGTTTACAAAGCTCTGCAGTTGTACGATAAGGAAGACGTACCTTATTTTCTAACGGTTGTGGGAAAAACAAAAATACTATAATGCCCCCCATGATGCTAAGACATTCAGAGCATTTGAAGAAAATGCATATAATTATCTCTTCGTTATTTAGTATTATCAATCCTTTCCCGGCCCCAATGATTTGTTTTACTGTACATTTTTTTTTTATTTCATTTAGAACGGGACTTTAAAGAGCTAAAAAATTTAATGATTAGGATTTTTTAAAATACCAATCTTTAACTCACTTTTAACTAAAGAATGTATGTTGTTTTTGTTTTTTTTTGTAGGCATACAAAACGTCATGCCATATTTTTTCCGAATTAAAAACCAAGAAATTTTTTTGTTTGTTTTGTCTTTTTCTTACTTCTTGTTACAGTAGTTAATTAGAGAAGGGGACGCTTTTGTTATTATCAAAATATAAAGTGACTTTGATGTAGTAGTGTAACAGACTGACCACTTAAATCTTTAAAGCGTTGTTATCATAGTTATGACATCGTAGCGTATGTTTAAAAAAGCTCAATTTTCATTATTTTAAAGAATTTTAATTCAGAAACAGAAGCACATAAAAAGGCTGAAAGTCCTAACCAATACACATGTTATAATTATGTTAATGAGAGTTTTATAACTCGACCGCTTCTCTCACATTATAATTTATATTCTCGAAAATGACCCAAAACTTTAAATGGCTCTACTGCAAAAGTTACTATGTCACTTTCTCGACGACGACATTGGATGGAGCGATTTTTATACATTTTTCTTGCTGCCAATGCCATTATGGGCAAAAACAAATTTTGATTGGTGAAAGCTTGACCAGCCAGCGACTGCGTGGAAGCACACACCTGTTTGTTGGCAGCATTAAATTTCGCCAAGATTTTGACCAAGAGACATTTTCATGTTTAACAGTTCCCAACAGACAACAGACTCTCCAGAGTTGATTCCCCTAGTGCATTGCTTATCATCAAAATAAATTATTGATTTTGACGCTCATATGTCTGCCATGTAAACTCTAAGAGCCATATTGTGCAAAATAAGGTAGACAATGAAGTATTCGATTGCCTTAACGTTCGAGAAATTGTCAAAATTGTACAAGCTATGCCTCTCTTGATGATATTGTTGATTCTGTGATCGATAAGTTATCGACCCGTTGCTTAACTAATTGCACGCTATGTCGATTATCTCCATGCAACGTGCTAAATATAGTGAGTACAAAAAAAAAAAAAAAAAAAAAATAGAATCGATAACTATATTGATTTTATACTTTATCGAAGAGAGTGAAATTGAGCGTAATAAAAGGTAAGTCAGACCATCGCCATTGAGCTGCAACCGTGATGCCTGGTGCTGCCAAGAGAAACAAAAAAAAAAAAAAAAAAAAATTAAAAAAAAAAAAAAAAAAAGAAAAGGGAAGTCGAGAAAAAAGTGCCACAAAACCGTTACAATCTATTTCAGGATCTGTGCAGTATCGTAAAGAAAAGCGTTGGAAAAAAAAAAAAAGGAAAAGAAAGGAGTGGAACGGGGTTGGAGGGAGAGATTGATAAACCTTTGTAATTATTTCTGGGGCAGATCGAAGGGTAAAACAAATAATACAGGGTCGAGCTATATTGATTATAGAGATGAGAGAGAGAGAGAGAGAGAGAGAGAGAGAGAGAGAGAGAGAGAGAGAGAGAGAGAGAGAGAGAGAGAGAGAGAGAGAGAGAGAGAGAGAGAGAGAGAGAGAGAGAGAGAGAGAGAGAGAATCTTTGAACTGTTTTTAGTTCATCTTTTTTTTTATTTTGTTTACATATGCATGAAGAATTTCAATATTTCTGGTTTTCCTCCTACTGACTTCGTCATTTGCTAGATTGAAAACAATAGTGTTTAAAGTCAGCCGATTTTTTAAGGACCTACCCCAATGCCTCTAAGCCACAGTTTAGTTTAAGACTGAAGATTTACAGCTGTCAATTTTTGTGGATTGTTACAGATAAGTGACAGGCTCTGCTTTTGAATTATCTTTGCCTGCAATATGAAGAATTAAAAAAAGGACAGGCTGTGCAGCACCCAGATATTATTATCACATGAATTTTAACTAGTTCCTCAGTACTGTCAGGTAGCCTTTCAAAGACAATTTTGACTCTTGAGGTCCTCCCAAGAAACCTCCGTGCGAGCACTGCATTAATAATATTGATCAAGACGAAGAGTCTCTGCATCAGCTACCTTGCCATGGGTAGATACTTTATCCTTGTTAGCACCCAAAACATAATTTAAAGCACTCAAATCTATACAATTGGCAAGAACAAGGGATCAAATTTTTTTCCCCACCAAAACATTTATGAACCACTGATTATCTTCTTGAGAATATTATTCAAATTTTAAATAGCAGCCAAGGGTTTTATTTTCAATATTTTTTGGTATCTGCACTTCAAAGTGCATTCCTTTCCACAAAAAGATGGTTATGAAGTTATTAATTAAATGAATCAAGTGTAAGGACCTTTAAAGAAAGGACCCGAACACCACTTTGAAGTAAAGCAACCATATTGGTCAGCATGATCAAACAACTCAACTGTAATATCAAGTGTATAAGCTCCTTGTCCAGTGATTGAAATGTAGGAGATGCCCAACAATGTAAAAAAATGTGGTCAAACAATTTTAATTTAATAGCCTTGCCAAAATCACACACATAAAACTTTAAAAGCAATATTCACAAAGACATGAACATATTGGAAAAAAATATTACATCAGACTTATTGGTTGAAAAGTTTTCTCTCAATTTATTTGAATTTCATCCTATAAAATTCATATCTCTCCCAAACACTGATGAATAAAATGCTAATAAAACGACAGTAAAGAACAAAAACAAACAGGATTTTAAAAGAAATATATAAATTATAAAGTCGCAACAGCTTAAAGATAATATAATATATAATATAATAAAAAAAATAATTAAATTCACCTGAGCAAAAAAAAAAGGTCTAAGGAAAATTTTCAAGGCATGATAATGACTACTATGTGCATGGCAAACACAACAAAACATATCACAACTGTTTAAAACTCCACAAAGATGGCAAGTAACTGAAAAGAAATGCTCTTCTAATCTGACTGCATAACTTTATCATACAAATCACAAATGACCAACAGAAGAGAAACAAAAGGTATACACAAAAAGGATAAGGGGATACACTATTTTGACTATTTCATCTCAGTTCCCATAACCTTTGCACAAATTACCATCCATGAAAAGAAATGCTCTTCTAATCTCACTGCATAACTTTATCATACAAATCACAAATGACCAACAGAAGAGAAACAAAAGGTATACACAAAAAGGATAAGGGGATACACTATTTTGACTATTTCATCTCAGTTCCCATAACCTTTGCACAAATTACCATCCACCCTCCAATTTTCTTTGAGGGGCAGACAGATACAAAAAGGAATGTGCCTGCAATGTCCCACACTATACTACAGAATTTAAAAAAATGTATAAAAAGAAATCAATACTTGAGAATTCTAAACCAATCAATTTCTGATAATATCAACTCTATAACAATAATAAAATAAAATGGGATATTTATGTAGATGAGTAGGGAGCAGATTAAAAAACAATCTTTTCTTTAGTTTTATGTACCCAGGCTATTTGTGATAAACATGAAAACTCAAGAACATAAAAACACAATAAAACCCACAGTAGATTAAGGTTTAATCACAAATATAGATAAATGTTAAATACAGGTGGCACTATGAAATAAATATTGTAAAAAAAAAAAAAACCACACACGCTTGAACAAAAAAAAAGCTGATTGCACATCTCTTTTTCCCCTCAGAGAGAGAGAGAGAGATAGAGGATAAATTAAACCATGCCTAAAAAGGATGTAAAATAAAATAAAACCGGACAATGGATATATACACATTAAAAAAGAAGCCTTTAAAAGAAATTCAAACATTAACATACGAAAAAGCACACATAACCATGACCCTCTTTCCAGGAACAGGAATTCAAATGATTCCTACTTGTGACACTGGAGGAACAAATTTTAAGGATCAATCAAAACTGACAAATTCCATCCTCATTTACAGTTTAAACAAAGAAAGAAACCTCAAGTGTCAAATTTGTAAATTTCACACAGCCTTTAAAATCTTCTTATCACAAGCAATCATCTAGACTAAAATGTTAGACTGAAATGATTCAGCAACTGCACTATACTGCTCGAGCCATTTCAGCTTCAGATGTTCTCTATTTATGAAAATTGCATTACAAGTTTGTAAATTGGAATAGATTAAAAACTCAGCAAGTAAGTTTAGAGTGATGATTACAATTACTTCTTTTTTTCATTTTCCTTTTCATACTATACTTTCCTATGCTCCTAGAATTCTTATTCATAACATTTCCATACATCTCACAGTGACATCCATTTCAACCTACCTTATTTCTCACGTTAAAAAATTGTAAAAGAGATATTTAACAAAGCTAGCTTTAAAGAGAAAAATAGTATCGCCAACAAAAAAAAAAAGGAGTATCTGACATGGAAATGTTAGATTTAAAATGCAAACGAGGCAACTCATATTGATATAATGACCACCTGAAAACATTTTAAAAAACTGCTAATTGGGGACTATCTAGCAATGAGATTAATACATGTATTTAAAGTAGACTAATTTCTTAAAATTTTGACCCAGACTTTAACCCTAAAATCCACTGAATTGTGGACAGATGGAGCAAAGATAATCATTTGAACTTAAAATACCACAGAAAAGGAAAGAGTGATAATTCCAGGACTTCTCTGTTTATAAAAAGCATGGTCAGTATAAAAAAATGCAAAATTATTTACAGAATATGTTGATTTTGAATGTACAGCATGATAACACATCAAAATCTGTGGATTAAATTAGCTGACTATCTTGGAAAAAAACTAGTATTGTTTTTACATGGTTTTTTAAAAAGTAAATACTTCCTTGGAGTTGCTTAGAGAACAAGAGAAGCACAGAAGAGTCACAACCATAGTCATCAGCGAACACTGGCTTAGAGATTCACTTTCGCATGAATACACTAATGAGCTCTTCACCAGTGAAAGATTGGATAACGTTAACAAATCATTGATGATGAAGTAAATGGATGTTTAAAAAGGCTTGAAAGCCTTATATGATACATCAATGAAAATTTTCAATAAGCAAGCATATATATCTGAAAGTACTGAAGCTATGACATGCAATTAGTCTAATTGAGAGGACTTTGTGATTCATCATAATACATTAAATAAATTTTATCAAAAGTCTTGTTGTTCCCAAATTTTAAGGATAAAAATTGCATAGGTTTATTTTACTCTGTTGAAAAAAGTATCATCCCCTGAAAGAGCTTTTCGCGAGCCCAAACAATTTTTTTTCTTCATCACCTTAATTCTCAACTTTGGATTTAAATGACAACTACTTTATGAAGACCAGTGTGTAACATTATCATTAAAAAGTGATTACAAGAGATTTATTGTGAGCTAAGTCTGTATCTTGTCACTTAATTTGGTCCACTGGTAAAAAAGTTACATTTCAACATTATAATTATATCATAAAAAACCAATACATATACAAAATTGCAGATGTTATGTGAAATTGCTGTCAAAACCATGGGTAATATTTAGGGAAAAAAAAAACCCATAAAAGCAGAAAAATCGTTCATTTTCAAATTCTGACACTCTTTGATAATGGAGTTATCTTCCATGACTCAAACAGTATCGTGCATCCAGCATTAGCTCAATAAAAAATCATTCAACCTGGAATGAGAGTTAAAAAAGACTTATCAGGTTTTTAATATAACATAAAAATACATGCCTGAATGATTTTTTTACAAGAAATTTAAAAGCAGGCTTCGAGATACACAATGAACATAGCATTTTGGTAACTGAAACCATCTGTGGTGACAAGAAAAATTTTGATGAAGTGTAGGATGGTTAGAGGATGGAGGCGGACTGAGCTGCCGCACATTTTGCAAGAGACTCATCATCAAATAGTATTAAAAATTTTCCATTGCAAAGAAAAGCAATGATCCTCTCTTACCTCAGCAGGCAACAAAATAAAATACATAATGAAATGAGAGGAGTTTAAAGAATGCAGCATGTTCTCCTGCTTAGACTAGTGATTTGAATGCTGAAAATTTGATCCACAAACAAGAACAGACAAATAATTTGTTTACTTTTTTTTTATTTTTCTGCTCCTATTTACTTTCTCAAAGGGCCATTTACTTGTTGACTAGTGGTTAACTTAAAAAGTACAAATTTTCATGCAATTAACTTTTTAAGCAGCATGTTCTCCTGCTTAGACTAGTGATTTGAATGCTGAAAATTTAATCCACAAACAAGAACAGACAAATAATTTGTTTACTTTTTTTTTATTTTTCTGCTCCCATTTAGTTCTCAAAGGGCCATTTACTTGTTGATAGTGGTTAACTTGAAAAGTACAAATTATCATGCAATTAACTTTTTACTATTGATGAAAAAGCTGGCAACAAAATTTTGCTACACTGCTTTCATAAATACGTTAAATAGAAAACTAAACATAAAAGGAAAAAAAACCCTTTTTTTTTATGATTGAAAGAAGGATCTGGATAGACAACTGAGAAAAGGTGTTAAGAATTTGAAAAATGATGAAAATCTAGACAGACTCTTGATTCATTGTTAGCAGAAATGCACACTTCTATACAACATTGTTTGAAATTTGATATTTTTCATGTCATTATTCTCCACTTTAACATCAGCAGAACCTGCATTTATTACCAACAGTAAAATTTAAATATTTATCCTGATTAACTCCTTTTAAAAACAAAATAATAAAATATCTTTTCTGATTGAAAGGCATGATTAAAATTTCCAATGATATTACTCGCAAATATTTCAAAAGGCACTGATTTAAATTTGATGTTCGTAAAATTAAAATATGAAAGTTGAAACCAAATTAAAAAAAAAACAAAAAAACTTGGAGGTCCCCCCCCCCGCAAAAAAAAAAAATTTTTTTCTTAAGTTTTCAAAGTGTCAGACTTGCCAAATATAAAATAGATTTGTCTTAAAACCTGTCCTAATGTGTCACTCAATTTGAATTTGAAATAGAAAAAGGCATTTGAAAGTGGACAAAAGAGCTAAAATATTTAAACTCCTCAGAGAAAACTAATAATTTCCCACAATTTTCATAGCCAGGAAAAATTCATTTTAAAGGTTAAATCTGTGACTCCTTCAGAGTGAGTTCAGTTGGTAAATTCAAAAAGTTAAATTTATGTATAAAAAAAAGAAGAAAAAGATAAAGGCAAGAGAAAGAAAACATTCGCACAAGCAAAAGTCTTTCAGGTAATGATAGAAATAAGCATTATGTTAAGGGAAAGAAAAAAGAAAAGAGATCATTGTATTTTCTCGATAATTGGCAGTTATTCATCAAAACTTATGAAACTTTGGCCATTGAAAAGTCAAACATCTGAGCCATCAACATTTTTCATTCTTGGGGCTTTCAGCAGGCTTATTAAGGGAAATATTATACAAATGAGCAATCATGCAACCAAGTCATTTTTTTAGTAATGAAAATTACAACAAAAATCATGAGGTTCCTTAATAGTTTACTTTTAATCTCCATCACTCAAAGTTCAGCATTTGCAGCACAGAGAGTGTTAAAGTTTACAGGTCATTTCTTGCGAATATTTTAATAGACAGAGGATGCAGGGAAGGAAACAAGCAGATGAAGAAGAGAGAGAAGAGAATGGGGAGAAAAAAAAGACAGGAGAAGAGAATAAAACAAAAAGAAGAGAAACAATAACAAGACAAATGCAAAGAACAAAAAAGAGAAAGAGAAAAAAAAATATTAAAAAAAGAGAGGAGGAGAGGGGGGGGGAGAGAAGGAGTAGAATGAGATCAAAAAAAAAAAAAAAAATGGGAGATGGAGGAAAATTTGAATACAAATATGACAAAGCTGCAAACACTTGATGTCACATTTATGATTCTATCCATGATGGTTTCTCTGCATTTGGCCTTTTCAGCTGGATATTAAACTGCTTAAGGGTTGCCTCCAGAGCAGAAGCATTGCCGCTGAAATAAGCTGAAATGGCGTTGTGGAAGAGCAGCAGTTGCTTATGCATCACTTTTATCTGATGTGGAGAAAAATAGAAAAATAAAGAAAAAACATTCACAAGATTATTAAAGCCTTGATGATAATTTACAGATAAATTTCAAAATGAAAAAAGGGTAAAAAAATACTTGAATTTCCAGGTTAGTTTATCTTTAAATAAGAGTAGCGCAGATAGGCATTTTACTATTCTTTTCATTTATAACTCTGAAAAAGGCTTTTCTCAAAATACCACCTTTCTAATCCTATCCTTTTCTGAAAGATTTGATGATATAATTGTTTTCCAGACATGTTTAATACGCCTTAAATTCTCAAAGAGTCTTACACTATGTGTGTGTGTGTGTGTGTAGGGTAATCTTAAAACAATTTAATTCTATTTCATATTTATAAGGAAAGCACGCAAGCTAATCAAACACTAACATAGCTTTTCTGCCAAATTCAAAACCAGAAGGAATTTCTCTTAATTGTTCATTTCTCATTCTTTTTTATAAGAGAACTTCTCAACAAAAGTCACAGAATACTTCCCTGTATTGTAAAAAATTGACACTTGCAGTTTTTGCACAATAAATACTGTTTAGAACCAGTTAAAATTGTGTAACTGATACTGATGTTTCACATGAATATGTATTTAAACATGCCGTTACCAAGATTGTGACATCCTTAAAATGACAAGTTTAAAACACCATTCTACAAATGAGACTCTGGTATCAATTTGCAGAATCTGGGATGCGTGTGTGTATTTAAAGAGACATAAAACATAAAATAATGGCCTTGATATCGCTCCTTTTTATTTACATGATCCAGATAAAATTATATGCCTCCATCTATCTTAACCTAGAATCAATAAATATTGATATATCTAGATCACTCTAGAGACCTAAATCTAGATCTAATATTCTAATTGAGAGAAGGCTAACCTCCTAGATCTAGTTTCGACAGTTCAACTTATTCCAACCTTCACGGGATTTAAAAATCAAAACAAAGGATGTGTTCATTTTGCATAAATAGATTTGTACGGCTAATTAAAATGTCTACCTAGTTCAATGGTTTGTCTCACATGCTTAATAGTTTCTGTATAGGGTTTTAAAATGTTTAGTAAATCCCTGAAACAACTTTAGGTGTTAAAAATATGCATGATCTAGAGTAGCTTTTCCATTATCGGCGGCCCACAAAAATCTGATGACCCAGTTTGAGGTTATGATCTTTTTATTATGATGCATGTAAATGACCCTCCATGATTATGAGACTGTAGCACAAATTTGCCTACTCCTTCACGGCATTCATATAGTTCTGCTTTTGATTTTTCCAGCTTTAAAGCCATTTGGATGTCTCAAAACCAACACGCAAATATTGAAAGTTAAAGGGGAGCTAAAACAAACTTGAAAAACATATTCTTAAGCATAATTCAGGCAAGGCAAAAGCAAAAATATTGAAACAGCAATTCAGCATATCCACTGTTTATCTTAATTAATAATCCATAAAATTACAAGACGTTACTATGATATATTAATGGTTTAACTCATTAAAAAGTAAACATTTTCAGTTTCAGTAAATTCATCACAGTCTTTCCCTTTTGCATTTTTTTTACTTTCTAAACATTGATTATATGAAAATAATTTATATTAGAAAGTTGATTATCTTGTCTTGATTTCCCACCTCATTAAAAAAAAATTAATTAAACTAGCACTAGGTAAATAAATAAAGAAATAACTTCTGCCTTCAAAGACCTCTTCACAAACAGACTGAAGATTTAAACAAACAAACCCGATTTTCATCCAGGAACTTGATCTTAATCTGCACATCTCCCCTTAAACGCTCAAACTTTGATTTATGTTCCTCAAACTTCTTCCGTCCTTCTTGCAATTTAACCTGGGTTGCAGCTTCTCTCGGTCCAGTTTCCAGTGCTTCAAAGTCACATCTGTATGCGTCATACTCCAACCTTTGAGATGTTAACAAACAAAGTAACATTTACAACTTAATAATATTGTTTTGAGTTATAAACACTACGATCAGGTTGCTTCACAATGTCACATATACACAAGATTTTATGAGGAGCAAAACCTGTGAGGAAAAGATACGCCCATACTGAAAAAAAAAATCTATTCACTCATAAGAAATCCATTTTTAATTTTATTTCAGAATTTCCTTAAGAAAAAAAAAATCCCACAAAAATAGCATATGCTTTATAAACTTGATGCCCCTATAAAGAATTCTGCATGACAATCAGGCCACTTAAGCTTTCATAGACTTAAAGAAATACATGTACCTTGCTGCTTCATACTGCTTGACTGTCATTAGGGTGTCCTCTATTGTTTTGTTGCAGAGTGTGTTCACAGATGAGATAAAGAAATTCAGTGCCCCTGCAACAGTCAAATAATACCTCATGATTACTAATTCATTTATTGCTGACTTTTTTTGCTTTTTCAGGTAGAGCATTAAGTAGATCTTATTCATTTTATCGATTCTTCTTTCAATGATACTGAAATTAAATGATATCCAAGACAAAAATATTACAATTTCAAGAATAAAAATAATTACAATAAATCAAAGTGGTTCTATGAAGTAAGTGTTGAAGAACTCTTAATACAATTTTTATCTGGGCTGCTTTCAACACATAAAAAGCTTCTAAGAAGCATTTTCTGGTTTTTAACAAAGAGTACTTTGCATGTTGCAGTTAATTATGAAAGTAGGAGTCTCCAAACTATAACGATTACTGGAATTTTAAGCCAACATTCATAAAAGTTAACTTTGAAATTGCAATGCAGTTTTACAATAAAATCCAACTAAATTTTCAGAATTAAAAATAAAAAAAATGACTAGGAGCTGTTCACTTTACTGCAGGCTTCACTAAAACATAATTTTGAATTTTGTTGACCAAACTACATATAATTATATCTCAAAAACACGGCTTAAGACCAGAAGAGTTGCTTAAAGGTGTTTCACAATTTATTTGTATATATACAAAAAAAATATGGCAATCAGACTATGTACAATATTTCAAAGGTGTAACACCTCTTTGACCACCCTTTAATGCCTCACCAGATTATATTGATTTATGACTCTTGTTATGAGTTCATTGAAGAAAATAATTAATTTACCTGTTCTCTTTTTTTTAAAACTATATTTAAATAATTAAAAAAAAAAAAAAGAAATCTACATGATGAAAATTTCACATCTGGCAGTGATAACTCAGTGACTCACCTAGAAGTATTTCCCCGTTCTTGACAAGAGTTCGCTGTGTCTCACAATTGTAAATGAATTCTTCTTGCAATTCAGGAGATTTTTGGGACAGCTCTGAAAAGCTCTCCCCCAACAGTTTTTGAGTCTGGACAACATTGTAAAAATGCGAAGTCATGGCCCGCGCTAACCTTAAAAGGTTGGAATATTTTCTTTGAGTGTCACGAAGTGCTTCAATGCTGGCCTCAAGTTCTAGGTCTACTGTCCTTGTTGCCTTTCCGAAACGTTCAGATAAAAACTGTTTAGTGGTTTTGAAAGTGTTCATACTCCACTCTCTGATGGTCTCTATCTTGTTCTGGGCAGACAGACTCATAGATTTGGGGACAAAATCTCCATTGGGACTGCTCCCAGCACTTCCTGCTGAGGTTGGATGCTGGCCACTATTTGAAAGAGGTACATTGCTTGTGGCTGTAAAGGAATGAGATTCATTTATTTAATGAGCATTTAGAATGAAAAATTTCGCTTCAAAAAAAAACATTAAAAATTATATCTTAGCACTAAAGCTTCTGGACACTTTCTCCATGACTTTTGGAAAAAGCTTAGAGGATATTAAATTTTAACCTGTGCCTGAATATAAAAAAAAACTGAAAAGAAATATCAATCACATAACTATAAATACTTTAAAAAAAGGCCAGTTAAAAACTGAGACAATCATGTAGGGAAGCATTAAAAAAAAAGTCCATTGAGCTTTCCTTGCATTGTTAAATTTGAAAGATAAACTGACTAATCCTGATTTCAACGCTGTGTATTACTATACATTTTCCGATATCAATTACAGGGTTCTTAGTTCTTTACATAATCAATAAAAGATTAAAAATGATCATGACTTTCATATCTCAAGCAAGATGCAAAATTAAGTACAAATTTGATTTTGAATCTGATAATGACTAGGCCAACCACTGAATATCAAGAATTTAAAAGAAAAAAAAAATCATATATAAGAGAACAAAATATTCATTTTGGACATAATTGACAAAAAGCCCCAAAATCCCAAAACAAGGGAACAAAGCAAGAAGCGAAAATCCCGGATGAATTTTTATATGAATCATTGAATAATAAGTGACTCCATTACAAAGATTTCAAGCACAACATTTTACTAAAAATGGAAAATGACAAATGGCAAACACAACCAAATCATTCAACAAGTTACAACTCACAACCATTTTGGTTTCTATTCAGAAAAGCAATGCTTCCTGTAAACAGTGTGTAAGATTAGGAATGATGTGATCAATTTGTAAACTTTCGAAGAGTCCTATTAAACAAGTGCAATTTTAACTAAAGCAATTTTTAAAAAATTCTGCTCCATTAATTACAACAGATATAAAAGAAACCAAAACAGATGCCTTCTTATAATGAGAATAAGTTTGTCAGCTATGCTACAAAGACTAAATCTACATGGGTGAAAGCAGCATGAAATCTCAAAAAGCTTGCAGGCTTCTCAATTCTTGGCCACAAAATCTCAAAAAGCCTCCAGACTACTTAGTCCTCTAAAACTGAAGACTAATCATCGCTCTGTAAGAAAACATCTTAATCGTATAGCACAATGGATACACAAGATAAGTGCGTCCATACTAGATATTACCCAGCATTACAAAAAGTAATAACCTGAGACTTTTCCAGAAACTGTAAGTGTTTTTTTTCTCTAGCATTTTGTTAGAGATGTTTCTTTTTCACAACTAAAATAATTATCTAGTAGTTCATATCTAATCTAGACTAGTTAGACTTTGCTTTCACCCGTAACAGATAGTTAGAAAGATATTTATTAACGAGTCATTTTAATTTTTATATGAAAACAAATGAAACCGTAAGCATTAGTTGATTACCCTATCTAATCAAGGCTAAATATAGTATGTCCGCGCCAGCATTTCTTTGGCCCTGGCCAGCAAGGGGCATGCGCTAGCCTAGGCTTCCCCAGTGATCTATTAATAGCCGCTGGGCTTCCCCCAGCACTTGCCAGTAAACACACACAGTTCTCACTTCCATGGTTCTGCCATTTTAAATTCTGATAATGGTTATGACCTATCAGCTGCAGAGATTTAACTAAGCCGGAAAACAAACCATAGGCCTACTCCTGATCTCGCAAAAATCTTGGTTTGGCCTATGAAATGAAAGTTTTCAGACTTAGATATCTAGATCTAGATCTATCTAGTTTTCAGACCGATACACAATTTTTTTCCTCTTTAAAGGACCATAAGCAAACAGGCCATGTCCTGAAATCTCGATAGGCCAGAACTCTCTCACCGTGAATCTAATTTTTTTTGGTAACTCAATGAGTTAATTCAGCATAGAGAAAATATTTTGGCCATTTCACGCAATATTCTTAATGAAAATAAGACAATAATAATGATAATAATAATAAAAATAATAATAATAATAATAATAATAATAACAATATTTAGGATTCAGGTGTAACTGTAAAAAAATTCTTACAAATTTTAAACCAAAACATAGTATTCCAGTGTAAAATTTCAACAAAGTCAGCACTTCTTTCCTCGAGAGGTCATTGTAGAATAAATCATATAACAGCTAATAATATCAGGAAATGTGTGGCTCTGTGATCTTTCTACTGCACTTTTATCACTTTAATGAATGCACACTTAATAGACTAATTAGGGCTCAGCATATATTACAGATAGAGCATAATAATTTCAAGGAAAATACTCACCATGTGAGCTACATTTTTTAACCTACACAAATACTTAAAAACAAGTAATTAAAAACATAACTTATGAGTAGCAAACTTGTACAATTAGATTAGTAAATAGTGCCACACACCAGGAGGAAGAGTGTAGGACCGGGTTAGTCTAGTGCCAGAAGAGTTGTATAGTATACCACCAGCACCAGCTGCTCCTCCAGCACCACCACCAGACCCTGCCGAAGAAGCTCCACCAGGACTGGAACCAGCTGAGAATGGACCGACCTGCTCAGCAAACTTGGCCGACACAGAATTTGGGGTACCACCCTGAACATTTGAAGTTATCTCATTGATGCTTGGCCCATCCTCCAGCATCTCCTGCAAATCCCGTTCAAAGTTGTCGTCATCTTGCTGTGGAGGTCCGGAGTGAGGCTGACGGCTTGGGTCACTCATTTTGAATATGCTAGGATAAAGAATATTAAAAAAAAAATAATTAAACTCTAAAAGAAAATCACGAATGGTTTGAAAGTCTAAAATGAACCACACACATATACATCATTACATATAAATTGTTCTGCTTACTCCTGTAACGTCCAGCTCATTCAATGCCTAACTCTATTTTTTGCAGTTTTTTTGTTAATAATATGATGCACTTTTAAACATTTTTCATTTTTTGAATTTGTACATCATAGCTTTATAATGAGAATTTAGAAGCAATTTTAAAAAGATAACATTGGAAAAGTAGGGGGGGAGTTCCAAAGAAACAGGGGCATAATTCCAATTAACCAATAAGAGTAGCACATTTGTGTTTCCGCTTACCGATCACAGGTTCTTAGAGTTATTATTGTGTATGAATAGGCTAGATCCTGCACAAAATATTTGTGTTTACATTAAGCTCTCTTTTTTTTTCTTGTCATCGTTTGTTTGCAAAAGACAATTTAATTACAAATATAAAAAAAAAAACCTTTACAGATTAGATATTATCAAATTGTGTAACCGAGTAGATTTTATACACAATTACTAAATACAGAGAAGCGATAATAGGAAACAGCTACAATAATAATAATAATAATAATAATAATAATAATAGTAATAAATAGACGTAAGGTTTCAGTCAGTAGCTTAGAGAAAAATGTGGAGATTTTAAATAGTGAATTTTTCCTTTTTTTTTAATTGCTCTACTGGAAAATACTTTTAAACTTCCTTTAATTAAAAAAAAAATTACAATCTACCAGTTTTGAAATAAAATGATGTCTATCTCAATAATGTGGAAACATTCGCTAAGTGGTCTAAGTGAAGATCACAAGCCCAGAAAGATTTTAAAGTAGGGCTGGGGCTATCGGCACGGATCGGTACCCTACCCGCGGCACGCAGCGACACCCACGGCACATCGAGTAGATGCACGGTACGCGGTACTGTGCCGTGCCGTGCTGTGGGATCCCTGCTAGCTTTTCATTGTCACATGTGTACCGTCGATTTTTAACTGATTCTGTACAGACAAGTAGGCGACAAATTTTTGCTTGTGATAGAACTTTCCGGCTTTCCCGCCATACATCAGTTAACAGTCGGTACGATCTCTGACTGTGTGTATTTGTGTGTGTGTGTGGGGGGGGGGAGGGGAGGGTCTCAGCGCTGCGCAAGGGAAATTTAGGGGAGGTGGAATGATAACAAAAAAAGATCTCAAAAAGAAAAAAAAACAGGCACTCTTCACAGTAAAAGACCGCAATCTCTGAGAGATATGTTTTAGGCCTATAGTGTCAATGCACACTATACAGTATACACTACATCGGTCTCTTCATTCTTCTCTGCTCTGATTAGAATCATCCTCTCCTTTTTCTGATTTGTCTTCATGTTATTACACTGCTGTTTTATGACTTATTGCCCTTTAAAATAACGAGTTTATACTTTTCCATGAAATTTAGTTCTGCTTACTAAACAATCATTTTCCTTTTGTTGCATTTTTGTTAAATGAGCTAAAGTAAATCTGATTGCTGCTGGTCTTAATTTGTTGTTTGAATTATTATTCTTAGGCCTAATAAATTTCAGTCACAACAGCACGCTCAGCTTATAATTTTTTTTTATTATTGTCATTTAAGAAAAAATAAAAAAAATAACAGATTCATATTTAGATTTTTTTTTTGGGGGGGGAGGGGGGGGAATATGATCTCTAGTTTTTGTGTCATGTTACGTTTAATGTGAAAGTCAAACTATGAATAAGTTTATATTAAAGAACAGAAGGTTGTCAAAAATCATGCAATCATAGCTTATCATCTTAGTCTTCTGTCCTTTTAATATTAATTGAATGGTAATGCATGCCTATATACAGATAAAACTTTAATTATGTCCAGACAAACTGAGATAATAAAAAATCAATGAGAAGTAAAAAAAAGAAAAGGAAAATAAAGAAAAAGACAAAATAGAATAAAACAAAACAACAACGAATAAAAAAAATTATCTTGACTGACGACTGGGCGCCTCGCGCTGGCGCTCCGCGTTGACGCGCCTAACCCAGCTCATTGAGCCACGGGCCTGTTGTTTTTTCGCCTAGGGAATTATTTTTACACAATGCAGCCGAGGTCTAATCTATATGTTTAGATATAACCGACACTAAGCCAAAAGATGTGTGTGATACTGTAGTCTATGGACACGCGCATGTGGGTATACCTATGTATGTGCGTTTACAAAGGTGCCGGAATGTTAGGGGTGTGCCGTTTCAGCTGTGACTCGATGACTTGAGAGCCTTCACCTGCATTCAGTGCCTAGTCCCTAGATTTAACTTTAGGCTCTCGGATCGGGGGCGTACCGTGCCGTGGATTGGGGTGTGCCGTGCCTACCACGGATCGGCATGTGCCGTGCCTGCCACGGATCGGGGTGTGCCGTGCCTACCACGGATCGGGATGTGCCGTGCCCGCGGTACCCTTCACCTCGGGTCCCGATACTCGACGGATAGTAAAAAAATCGGGTAGACCCCAGCACTATTTTAAAGGTCTAGACACCACGTCTAGAGAATTAAAAGAAGGCAAAAGTTGAAATTTAATCCTTCTTTAGGTGCCAATGTCAACTCTGAATTAAGAGAATCAATCGCCCTCCTCACTTCATACCATTAAAAGAGATTAAGATTAACAGTAAGAAAAACGTTTTCAGCGTGCCTACTTTGGTTAAAAAAAACCCAAGAAACCCAAGAATAATAATAAAAAAATAGTTCAGTTACACATTCTAATAGTACCCAAGAACTAGATACCTTAAAAAGAATCTAGAGTCTACATCTAAATTTAAAGTTTAGATTATTAGTGTGACTAAAATCTAGATCTAGATCTGTGATTTAGATCACGATAAATATTGAAATCAGTCTACTCTTTTTTTTTAAAATTAATTAACTGATAAATATTTAATTTTTTCTTTCCCGCTTGATTAATATGATTTAATTTGAAATGTTGAAAACAGGCCCTGCGTAACACATGACATGATTAGAACTCAATTCAGAATTTTTTTTTCTTTCCTTAATAACATTGCTACTTGTAATATTTTCTGTCATTATATACATGTAATTTATTTTAAAATTTGATTTTTAAATCTAACCAATGCAAGACATTGGCCAGCTTTGTCTTCTAGATAGCTACCCGCTTTAACAGCAATCATGCACCCAATGAATGATCTAAAATTACTTAAAATTAGTGAAAACAACCTTGCAATTTTTGTCAGCTGCAATGAATGGTTCTTTGAGGAGATAAGAAATATAATTAAATATGCATCCATTAAAATTATTGAGATGAAAATTTATAAAACAACAATTAGTGACACTTTCTATTTCACTTGAAAAGTTTATTCATATATTTGGCAAAAAACTCAATGACTGAATAATCGCCAGTAAAATTCTTCATTATCATTATTTCTTTTCAAGCAATTGGACAACTGCAATTCCTAGCTCTAGTTCACAAGTGAAAATAGGCCTATTTATTTCATTTTAAATTCACAAACTGAACTGCAATGTTTGATAGATCTAGTTTGCAAAGGCCATTTATAGGTCTACACTTTGAAACAGTTTTTATTCCTTTAAATAGAAATTAGTCACTTAGCCGACGACCATTTAGGTGCCTTACAATTGCCCAACCAAATGAATGCAACCTTGATTTTCAATTTAATTTACAGAAACGAGGAAGAAAAATTCCTTTCAGATCAAAATTTCTATCTAGAAAGATTTAATTAAAAAACAAACAAACAAACAAAAACGACTAAATATCAGCGTTTTGGTTTTACTTTCCTTGGAGATATAGCACGGGTATAATCCTTTCTTAAATTAGGATCTGGAAAACAGATCAAATCCAGACCTATCAGTTATCAACAATCCACCATTTATTCGTCATTATTGATTACATATCGATAATGGGTGTACACCCCTTAAGCAACAAAATACGATGCGATTTGTTCTCCTTATGCGCAACATGGGATATCTCACAAAAAACTGCATCATGAAAACAGTAAAACTGACAGAGACTAATCTAAAAATAAATAAATGACAGATGAGCCGCAAAAATCAAAGTTGAAAACCGGTTTTGTTTACCTCTTATCAGATCGGTTTCCATCGACGTGGAAATGACGTCATGAAGGAATTTGGTGTAGGATGAGATTAGATTTAGAATAAAAAAATTATAAAAAAAGTACTCAATAATATGAAACTAATCATCAATATAATTAAAAAATAAATAAGATTAACCGAAATTTTATTTTTCTCGAATTATCATCATTTGGATTTTAATAGAAATATAAATAAACGTCCTGTTTATTTTTATGGTCTTCTTCTACCGCTTTCACTTCCGTTCGGAAAGGTTGACAAAGTTGACTTTCATTTTCTACTTTCACTATAGTACTTTTATTTCCATGTGAATCACTGAACCAACAATATCCTCAAAGAAACACTTGCAGAGGTGAAATTTGGATTAATGAGACTCTAATTTAGTCATAATTTTTTAAAATCAATTCTAAACTCAACTAAACACTCTCTTTTTTTCCGAACCTTTTAGTGCTGCAATAACAAGATACATTCTAAGTACGTTTCCTAACATTTTTTTTCCTCTCTCTCTCTGCCGTATCTGTCAAGTTTCAAAATTTTCTTTCTAAAAAATTATTTTTCTCATGTCTCTTGTTTCTTTTATTTCATCTTCTTTTCTCTTCTCTCTCTCTCTCTCTCTCTCTCTCTCTCTCTCTCTCTCTCTCTCTCTCTCTCTCTCTCTCTCTCTCTCTCTCTAGTCTTAAATGATAGTCTCTTTGTCTTGGACTCTCCTTTGTGGCTCAGTTGTCTCTCTTTTCTCGACATTACCTTTCATTTTTGTCTCAGTCTTAATTCTGTCCTCTTGCTTCTCTCATTCTTTAGTGCTTCCTGCCTTCATCTCTCTTATTTCTCTGAGATGAGAGTGACAAGTGTAAAAGAGATATGAAAGAGACTGAATGAGAGTTGGATCTAGATCTAGAGAAAGATGAAAAGTATAACAAAAATTAAGACAAGAGGTAAGAAAAATTATAAAGAGACAAATAGAAATAAAATACAGAGAGGAAAAAGAGACAGGAGATTTAGTTAAAGAGATGAAAACCTCAGTGGTTTTCTTTTTTTGGTCCGAGGAGTGTTTGAATTACATTCCTAACATTATGGAAAAAGGGCTATCAAAGTTTTTTTTTCCCTCTTTCAATAGTAAAAATAAAAAAGTATCCTGTTAAAAATAAATTGGAAGTTCCAGAAACCACTGCTGGTCAATAAAATACAAAACCCTTGTTTATAAACATAATGTAGATTAATCACAACATGATTTTTGTAAAAGAAAACTTGAAGTTTACCCAAGTTTTCCATTTTATGTATTTGAGAAAATTAAAAAAATACTGGAAATTTATTTTTGATTCCCCATTTACGCTTAGGGTAAATAAAATCATTGACCTTCAATTTATATATATATCATATATTATTTGTGTTTATAAGCAGGTAGATTTATAATTTAGTTGAAGGAAAGAAAATAAGTTTCCTGAAGTGCTTTTAACTTCAGTTGAATTATTTTGCTTTTGTTGTTTTAAGACATGCCATTACTTTACAAATCCTTTTGCTCTCTATTTTCAGAAATAAATACCATTAAGTGTAACAATCACAAGCTATGTCAAATACCTTAGCAAATGAAACCCACCAACGAAGTGTAAGTATTTTTAATATAAAAGAAAATTCTATTTGTCTCTAAAATGTAAAAATGAGAAAAATAGTTTCCAAGAGCAGGTTGCATTAAAAAACGAGTCACAATTTATGATATGACTTTGTAAAATTTATTGAAAAAGACCAAAGATTAATTTATAAACTATGCTGTACGCTTATTATGATAGATTTTGTCATTGCTGTCAATCTTTATTTAGACATTAGAGTGAAAATAAGGCATCCCAAGCAATGAAAGCACAAATCAGTTCATACTCATACATGTCTGATGCATCCTTTATAGTGAAATATGAGAAAACTGGATGGGAAATTCTTTTCTCATTTGATTCAAATAACTAGAATACAGTGGGAACCTCATAATTCGAACTGTATGGGAATGGATCAAAACTTCAAATAAAGAGGGCTTAAATTACAAAAATTACAATAACTAAATCTATACCTCATTGACTATGTGTGCTGTTGATGCATCTAGTAACTCTCCCCATCCCCTGTTCCACGTTGCTCCCATTATCAGTGATACTAGTGGCACTTCTTTCTTAGGGCATCAACTCCATCCTCACTTTGTTAGCACACTGATCAGCCTTTCTCGGGCAGGGATTAGTATTGCTTGCTGCTTGAGAGATACATATTTTACTTTTGTAATGGCATGGTATCAATGTCAAATTAAGAGAATCGAACCAGAAAAACTTCGATATATATGATTCTGAATCGAACAAAGCTATAGATAAAAAATAACCTATCCTCTCGCTAAATTCGGTTTATGAGAAATTAAAATAATCAGACTTTGATTTTTGAGGTTTCTACTGTACATGTATTCTTCATACTATGATATGAAGGGTACTTAATCATATGCTCTTCAAAAGTAAAATTGTACACTAATGAAAACCTATTTTTTTACCTTCAGCTCAAAGACTTTCTCAATCTTTATAACACAATAACAGAGTACTGTTTCAACAAATGCATATCCAAGTTCAATGAGCGTGCACCATCACAAAATGAGGTGAGATTGCAAAGTATTTAGCAGAAATGTAATTTTAAAATTTCTTGTATATCAAATACCTTTGTGAGTTTGTAATGAATCCATAAAACCACAAAGAATCTTCTGGGTAGATATTCTCAATGAGAAAATTTAGAGTTGTTCCTCACTGGAGTTGTATTTGCCCAGAAAGTTTTTAAAGATTATGAATGGCTTTATAGATTTTTAAGACTATGGCAGTGGAAGGAAAGAAAGACTGAGCAAGAATATTGTAATTATCATTTCCTTTTCATATGTCTTATTAACTTCGAGAAAGTTGTCCAGCCTATGTGTGATATCATATCATTGGTTGTCAGGGTGAAAGGCTTACTAGACAGATACAGTAGAATCACTTTAAATTGAAAGCCGCTAAACCGAAAAATTCAATGAACCGAAAAAAATAGATAAGTTGTGCGAATTTCCTCTTTGCCTTTGTACCCTTTCCCGCAATAAACCGAAATGCTTCGAAACGGCACTGCCTTTAGATCAAAATAACTTTTCTCTTTCTTCCCCTTCTCTTTCTTAGCCCAGAGGGAAAAAATAAAACACACCCAATGCCTAGTACACATAATTGTATGAAGGGAAGAGTAGGCGTTTTCGACAATCTAATAGCTGATGTGGGGTGGGGAGGGGCACACTGCTCAAGCCCTGCACTAGACCTGCAAGCACACTGTCAATGAATGGGAATGAGGAGGGGTGGTGGCGGTGGTAAGCGATGGTGATTGGACATTCAAGCAAGGGATGGCCACTGCACCGTCTCGCTCGGGCAGTCAGTGGCTGTGCTTTTGCGCGTGTATGTGTGTGAACAGAGGTCTAGTGCTTTGTGAAACTTTGCAGTCATGAAGAGCTGGAAGAAGCAGTGTTTTTCTGGTTTCGACAAGCCAGGGCAATGCATGTTCCATTGTCAGGCCCAGTTATTATTGGCAAGGCAACAGAAATAGCGGTTACTCTGAAAGATGACCGAAAACAAAACTAGCTTTAAACCAAAATGCTTTTAAACCGAAATGAATTCAAAGGGCCCCAAAATTTCGGTTTAAAGTGATTCTACTGTATTACTTAATTAATGTGGGTTATGTCTGTATTGCAATTTCTATCAACACAGCCACTTAAGCAATCATTATCTTATAAGAGGACTCCGAAATAGATAAAAATGGACTGTGTGATGACGAAAGCATTAGATAATGGTCTTGATTTTCATCCTCCTCATTTGCTTCTTGTTCATAATTTTACTTTCTCTTAACTTTGACATTTTGGTCCCATGAGTATTGAATTGTTAGAATTGCTGTATACTACAATGAAACTCGGGAATAGTGGCAACTCTTGATCTTTTTATTTAGCAAAGGTTGTCGTTTTTCCACAAAAAGGAATAACGGAGATTTATTGTTCTGAGGAATGGAAGATAAATATTGTCTAATCATTTTTAAGGTTACTTCCCCTGCACTAATTGAAGCTTGATGTGACTGGTGCAGAGTGTTTAAAACTTTAAAAACTTCCCCACCTGTCCTCTATCCTTTTCCCCCTCCTGGTCAAAGACTTGTTTAGTTTGCGGAAATCTTTGCTGTGAGTAGGATTCACTGAGCATAGATCCAGCGTACCACATGCAGCTCCCTAGACTACACGCTGTGTGATAGGTCTAGGCTACTCTTGAAGGGAAGGAGCTGTAGGGAAAAACTTGCACAATAGGATAGGCTAATCTACACTGCATTGCTTGTTGGTATTATAGCAAGCAGGCAAGTAATGTAAAATACTTGAGATTATTTTGTGCTTTTTACCCTCGGATCCAGTTGCCGCTATGACAAGCGGTTTTAATACTCATCATTGCAGAAATAAATTGTATGACTTAAATGAAGGAAAAAAGGCGGAGTTTCCAGATCTGTCATTTTAATATAGCATGGGTTGTACTCTATTTGAGCTGTTAAATATATATGGGTTTCACTGTAATGCCACAAGTATACCACTGCAGCTGTCACCTTCTCAGTTTCCTCTAAAATTCTTTGACACATGATATGAATAGAGTGCCACCTATTAATGTTTGAAGTAAACTATTTGAACTAAAATGTTCATTTTATGCCTTGGTATATATATATATATATATATATATATATATATATATATATATATACATACACAATATATGGTTATAAATTTTTTAGTATTATTTTGGTCCCTCAGAGGTTTTTGAGAAAAGAAAAAAAAGTGATGGAGAGGAAAATTTAGCCATCAATCTTTAAAAAAAATTGCATTTTCAACATGGTGTATTATGAAACTTGTATATTTGTTTCAAGATCTTTTTATTCTTCAAATTTACTGCCTATCTACATTTATTTTAACTTCGGTGGATTCTTTCTTTCTTTGAATAATTTGAATCTTTAGAGACATTGTATGAAAATATATGAGGTTTCTTAAATCTGTAAACCACAGTCTTTGTACTCTTTACCTAAAAATGTTGTAAATTTGTAAAACTGAATTTATGTAATTCAAGCAATTCAATTTGATTGATTAAAAACTAAAAGATTTATGATATTTAAATAATATACGTATTACTTTAAAGCTTTTGCATGTGTGTGTTATGAATCAATATATGACTGCTCTTTATTATTAATTTTTTTATTTGTAATGTAACGTAACAAATTCATTGAAATTCAAGGAAAATGTTCTACATATCCAACATAAAACATTTTTCATGTGGGCTAGAACTAGAAGACTTGAATAATTTGAATTGGTTGATCTTGTGTTTTTTACCAATTTATTCAGTCTTATTTATTGTTGTACAATTCCAGACTTCCTGTGTGGATGTTTGCACTGACAACTATGTGCAGTTCAACCAACGTTTTATGTTTAACTTTGTCGACCATCAGGAGCGACGTAAACAAGATCTAGAGAGGGCAGCAGCAGAGGCAGCAGCCAAAGAACAAGAGGAGCAGCAAAAACAGTTGCAACAAGCAGCAGCAGCTTTTGCAGCAGGCCAAGAACAGGCAGCAGCTGACATGGCGGCAGCATCAACATCTTCTTCACCAGTTCTAGCAGACATTCCTCTGAAGACAGGCCAAGCTACTGAGCTCTTGGAAAACTTAGCAGCTGCTGGCGCAACTGCAGCATCTGTGACTACTTCACAAAATCTTCCAGTTTCCTCTACCGCAACAGAACGATTAGAGCAAGAGGCTAAATAGTTTTATGAAATATCCCATCTCTTAGAAAATCTTTAACTGGTTTAAATATACAGGAATGGGGAATAAGTGAATCTCCTAGCCTTGTGTCTAAATGATTCAGCATACATTACAGAGGAGATGAACTGTGATATCTGCTATGAGGTATCATGAGCTATACAACATGAGCTATAAGATTCATGGTTTGCTTGTAATGTATGGCATGTAATTCCCAAAAGAATGAGCTGACAAATTTCATATCAACTTTGTCTACGTTGGTGCTGAACTTATTCAATGTCGTTGTTCTGCTATTAAAATCTCTTTATACAAAATGCCTCCATGGATTTTCAACATCATGATATTTGTCTTATAAAAGATTTTTAGAGCTTTGATTTAAAACCAAGGCTTTTCTTTGTGATTATTTTAAAAGGAAGAGATTGAGAGCAAGAAAAAAAGTAAGGCAAGACAGAGAGAGAGAGAGAGACAGACAGACAGATATTCCTTTTAAATCGACATAACTAAAAAGTCCTGGATAAATTCCTTTTATCAGTACTAATAAATTTTCCCCCGAATAGACATTTTGGTCCACCAATTTCTCCTAATTTGATGGAATTTCCACTATGTTTCGGTATCTAAATCCTTCAAAATGTCATTTAATTTTTAGTCTAGCCGCAGGAGTTAGATCTAAAGATCTGTAGTGTGTGGACCAGTGCAACTTAAGACAAGGGTTTGTGTGAGAAGAAATGGGAGGGGTGTGGGATAAGCAGGGAAGACCGTAGAGAGACAAGCTCCTTTGTGTGTGTGTGTGTGTGTGTGTGAGAGAGAGAGAGGTAGTGAGGGAGGGGCTGGTACCTCGAGCCCAATGCCAGCACTGCACTGTCTAGTCCACACAGTTTTTCCGATTAGGGGAGGGGAGGAGAGGGATGTGCTATGGTTCTAGATCTAATTAGGGATGGGTTTTATTACAACATGTACATTAGTATTAAAAGTGAGGCTTAAGCGAGTCCTCTTCACTTCCCTTCATTGTAGTCCTATAAGCAGACCTAAAAAGTCATTATTCAGATTTTAAAGTTTATAAATTTTAATATTATATTATCTCCTAATTCGACGCAATTTTGTAGGTTCCTGTAATATCGATTTATTAGGTATGCATTGTATGTAAATTGAGTTTGATTTTGATCTTGTCATCTTTTTATTCCCTTGAATTGGAAATAAATGTCAGAACTTCTTTTTCTTCTTCTTCTTTTTTTTTTTTTAATTTGTTTCAGGCTTATAAATATTTTACATTTGTTTTGCATCAAAGAATTTTGTCGTGTTTGATAGACATTCAGTATTTTTGTTTTTATGACCAAGTGATTTTAGTCTAAAACATAATCAAATGAGTTGAACATAGCAAGTATGTTTTCATAAATTATAAAAAAAATTTTTGTGTGAAAAAAATGGAGATGGCTTGTTCTCACTCTTAAAAAGATTTGCATTGTGCCCCACTTAGAGGTAGGAAACCATGCATACTTATGGTATTTTGCAGAGCAATCCCATACCATGGACTTGTGAATGTATGCTTTTAGGGGTGTTTTCCCATCTGATGGTGCCGATTGCAAGTCTTTTAAGGCTGATTTAGAAAATCAAGGGATACAATTTTCCTTTCAAATTATGTCTTGCTTAATGTAAATTTATGTGAATTTGAAGTGAAATATAATAAATTTGAAAACTGACTGCATTTTTGGGAATTAGCCCTTCAAAATTAAAATTTAGAAAATCTACTTGAGTATAATGATTTTTATTTCCTTGTTTAAAGAATGAAAAATTAATCCAGACTGTACTGCTAAAACTATTTTACCTTACCAGTAAGAACAGTGATTAACTCAGCATTCCTGGGTTTACTGACAAAATGCTGCTGGTAAATGTGGGGGTGGGTTGGTAGACCCAAAGAGACAATGAATCTCCAAGATGGGGAAAATCAGGACTTCCCTGACGACAAACTCTAGGAATCATATTACCATATGACATAACTTGCTTAAGATCCCCATAGTTTCTCTCAGGGTTATACTGAGACGATATGGGCTGTAATAATTTCTGTGATTTTAATTAGATTTGTCCCTCCCCTCCTTTGTTACCTGTAGCGAATTCCTCAAATTAAGCTCAAAACCTATTTGAGTTTATTCCTTTCTGTGCTTTGCATAATATTAATAACCTGCATTAAAACATAAAATAAGGATTAGCTGTTTTTTTATCAAGTTTATCAAGCAATGAAGCATACATGAAAGTCAAAGTCAATGGCAGGAAAGTTTCAGTGTTAGCCCAAATGAAAAGTTTATTCGTGATAAATAACATATCTAAAGCTAGGAAAACATTTCATAATTATTTTTTTAATTAGCAAACATTGAACCACATGGACTAAGCTAAAACAATCATAACAACACTTATTGGACATCTCAGGTTGATTGAGTATTTTTGAAAGCTGTGAAAACAGAGAATAATTCTTAATTAATTTACCCTATTCAAAGATAAGTGTAAATAAATTTAAGATATGCTCTGGCATTAAAAATGGAGGCAATTTCCCTGTACATTTTTCTTACTGCATCCTTTATTTGTAAGAGTTTTTTTTTTATCAGTATAAGATCTGATACTTTTTAAGATTTCTTTCTGTTTATACATATATACATTGATTCAAGTCATAGGTAAGTCATGACAGACTGAAAATTAAATACATGTATTTTTTCAACATAGAAGGCACTTTTAAAAAAAGAAAATCATGGTATGTCATTGAGTTCAATGCTTGTCCAGAAGACACCTAAAATTTAATTTTGAATTAACACAATCTAAAATTCAGCATGATTTCTGTAAAATATTTTTACACCCAATCCGCATAATGTTGATACAGAAATACTTGTAATTTGTTTCGAAATCAAGTCTGAAAATCAGATGAAAATTAAGAGGCCAATGCTAATTAATATTCACTCAGTCACAAGTCACATGTGTATTGCAACTGTATCTGTAAAAAATGAAAGCTTTTTTGAAATGCCAATTATAGACAATAGGAGGCAAGAACTTGATAGTTACTGATGTATACAAGATTCAATGAAAATAATTGAAAACTATGGTCTATTTTAACAAACAATCTGTACATACATGGATATATTTACCGTTGAAATGAAAAAGAATTTGCTCCCTTATTTAAAAGAGATATTTATAACTGATAAGTCAGCTAAAAATTGACATGCTCACACTTCATATTATCCTCTTTTGAATGTGAAAACATTTATACTCGCCAATACCTGTATTATTTTAGTTATTAGAAAAAGCCTATCTTCTACAAATAAATACATGTAGATAATTGACTCATTAAACCAAGTATTATAAAAGCTCAATATTTATCATTTCACAACCAAGTTTATTACACATGTACTTCTCATCTCTACAAAACATCCTAAAGCATCTATGTGTTGTTTGTACTTTTTTGAAAGAAAGGAGAGTATATTGGCTAGGGTCTGCAATAATTGTTATCATTGTACATAAAATACATTTTCTGTGTACAACCTTTGCAAGAGATGCATATAAAATTCTATGTCAAATTGAATTTGTCAGATTGACATTGGATTCACCTTGGGCTTGATTCAAAATTCTAATTCATTATTCATCCATAACTGAGAGATCACCTTCACCTAACCAATCCTATCACTGGGTTTTCTATTTTTGGTTATATCTGCCCATTGATTCATCATTTCACCACATGTTTGCAATTCTAACAAAAATTAAGCATAGTGCCATGACCTATGAATATTCTGATTCAGCATACATCTGTAGACGTAGATATTGTTGTTCATGATGTCTTGCACCATATTTGCATTCATCTCTCCTCTACCATAAAATTGTAGATTCAGATTCAATTCATGTCTGACAACGAGTATTGTAATTAATCTCTTCATCTGAGATTGCTCTTCTCACCATGCATATTTTTTTAGGTCATAAAGTGTTTGATGACAAGACTAAGAATTACAATCGATGTTTGGTCTGAACATGAGTACCAAAGAGCACCTCTTTTTTGATAAATCAGAGTATTTGTAACTCACTTATGGTCCGACCACGACGAAACCTAGTTTGTTTGATTACACCGCATAAACTTGATAATCTAGTTTACATCAGGCACAGGATTCATCTTCCGCCTCACAGAAAGCCGCCTGAGGACGTTTCCTCTCCTAATCTCATTGACCAGGTTATCAACGATCTTGGAATCTCCAGGCCCAGCGGGTCCCAGTGGTCCTCCCATACTCGGCAATTTGAAGGCCCCAGGTGGTAGAGCTGGATGTTCTTTTTGGTTCTGGTTTACTGCAAATCACCCAAAAATGGTTATGAGGAGTCATTAACAAATAGCAAAAAAACTTTTATGTGCTTCATATTTTTTCCTGCATTGTTGATTTTCTCTTTTTACATGAGCATTATTTTTAATTTTTTTTTTTCCATATTTTCTTAAAAAAATATTCAAGGTTAAAGATCAAATACTTGGGGTGTGTATATGAGACAGTTAAGGAAGAGACAAAAATTTCAAAGTATCATAAAAATGCTTATTAAATAAGAATAAGGGGGTGTAATTATACTTCTTTGCAATTGAAATTAACATCTGTCTCTTGCTCAATTGTAATGTTTTCTTATCTTTCAATTTGCTCTTGAAGACAAGCATAGTTAAAATATTCACAAAGTGCTTTTTTAGGGTCTCATTTTGTGTGAAATCCACTATGCAGTACTTATTTTGTTTTTTCTTTTAATTTTGTACCTACCTGATGTACTGCCTCTTCTCTTTTCTAGCATTTTTTCATGGGCCTTCTTTCTTTGTTCTGCCTTTTCAGCCTGCAATTTCTTTGATTGAATCTCCTGAATTAAGAATAAATACACATAATTTTATGTATGATTATTTTCCTTCCAAAATATTCTAGGAATTTTGCTTTGACAAGGAAGAAAAACAATGACGTGAAAAAGTTGATCAGATGCACTTTTATGAATTGTATTTTTTTTTTTTCAATATTACACACATTTATTTTCATGTTGAACCATAGAAAAGCAAAAACAATTCTTGAAGCACTACATGCTTCAACTTCCACAATCAATTTAGATGCAGGAGTAACCAAAGATATTTAAGAAATGTAAAATAATATAAAAGTCACTAACTTGAACTTAAAGACAAAGAACTCAGTAAAAACACTCGGTCACATTTGTTTTTATGGAGTTCTTTGTCCTTAAGTTCAAGTTGGTGAAGATTTTCTGAATTCTATTTATACATATACATAGAAGTAAAAATTAGTTCCACTGAGCTCTAACCTGCTGGCAGACTTTGATTCTGTCACAGAATTCACGGAAAGCACCAAAAAACTCTTCCAAGTTGAAAGAATTGACGTTTTCGCAGTAATGCTGAGCTAGCTTGGTGGTCTGTTTCTGAAGTCGATCCAAGACTTCTTCAACATCTAAAATATCACCATCAGCTTCCTGGAACAACAGAGACAATTAATTAATATTTGTTATTCGTTCCCAGTCTTATAGCATGTGTATTGAATAAAAAAAAATATAAACAAAATTAGATAAAAATAAATAATGCTAGAAGTCATTAACATTTTTCTCCAATTTTCCAGGCCATAAAAATGTATATTTTGTTTTTCTCACAAACATTTGCATTAAGGGTAAGATTATCAAAATATTTTGAGTAAGAATTTATTCAGAAGACTGGTTAAAATCGAATAGCAAGAACAGAGGAAACTACTATGACAAAGAAATAACAGTGTATAATTAAGTAAGGAAGATAACATGAGGAACTTAAATCTAGAAAGATCACCCAGTGGAATATTTTAACTTGCATAGCAAGTCATAGGAAATTGTCAGGGAAGATAGTTGTTAGCGTCAAATAATGTTTAAATGACAGAAAATTTCGGACAACAAAACTTCTACAAAAATAAATGCATATTTAAAGTTCTACCTGACCGCTAGAGTAATGGAAGCAACGTAGGGTGTAGGCGCTAGGCCTAAATCCTAACTGATAAAGTATTGGACAATGTAGCTTTCTAGAAAATTTTAATTAAGTCCCATAGCCTCTTTTTGCCTATGCAGTATCTAGGTGTACTTTTTTTTACCAGTGTGTTCATGTCAAAACCCTACAAAAATGCTGTCTAGTGGGAATTCCTTGGCTTTGTCAAATTTGTCACTTTAAGTCTTCATTCACACCATTACTTTCTACTCTTTCTACTAATGATAAGAAAAAAGAATTAAGAAAATTCACACCATTACTTTCTACTCTTTCTACTAATGATAAGAAAAAAGAATTAAGAAAATTTTTCATCAAATTCTGTTATGCTCCAAACGTTTTATGTGGATGCATCTGTCAAATTTTGGGTTCAACTGAAGATGGAATGGATAAACTACATTAGATTTCCTTGAAACTCGTCCTCTTTATTACAATAATTCATCTATATGTTGCTTAATGATACTCACTTCTAGGAAGTCACCAAATTGTTCCGTGATCTCTGCATCTGGGGAAACGCTCATCTGGGATTGAAGTTTTTTCAACGTGTTTTTTATTTGGTTGAATTCAGTTTTCACCTGCTCTACAGAAAATCTGATCAGACAAGAATAGTACATGTGTCTCAGAAAAGTGTCCAAACGGTACAATGCTGTATGCAGAATTTACATTAAATAATATTATAACTGTGTTCCTTCTAAATTCTTTCAAATTATACTAACGTTTTTGCATATATAACTGTAAACACAGTGAAATCCACTTTTGGAAGGGTTGAAATATATCCTATTTCTGTTGAGACAATAGTATTGCAACATACAACAAGAAGGCATGGATGGCAGCGTGGGGACAGTAAAGGAAAAAAAAAGTAAGAGATAACCGATAAGGAGAGAATGTGTTTGAGAGACAGGGAGTCCGAGTCAAAGACTGACAGCTAAGGAAAGAGTGACATTTGGTGAACATCATTGATACACTGTCCTTGTTTCAATATGATTGTATTTGCTGAAAGGAGCATAAAAAGCATGCTGTAGCTAGATAAATGAGCCATTTCAGAGGGACTTTTTTAGTTTGACCAATGCCATGATTTCTGGGGCTCACTTCTTCATATTTTATGTGTTAGCCTTAAGCCTGATATAACTATAATGTGTGCCAAAGAATATTATAACACTTGCATCAATGAAACAACCAATGATGAACCAGTGTTTCAAACTAACCTAGAGGCTTTGTGGAGGTCGTCCAGCAGGTTATCAGCGAACTCCAGACAGTCTTTATCTTTAGCACTGGCCTCCTCTACCAGAACATGTAACAACGATAGACTTGGATCATTAGACTTTGTGAGGACCAGTTTGTTGAGAGAACTCACGCGGAAACCCACAGCCTCTCCAGAGCTGCTTCCCTGTGGTCATAAGAAGCATTATGAATGAATGCACGTTCATACACATTTTTTGTAGGCCAACAGAAAGGGGTTAAAGGTTTATTTTTTAGTTTCTAGACTAGCTTTATAAATGGTTGTCTTTTTTCCTTCAAGAAAAGTAAGTATTGAAAAGATCTCTACAGACACAAAAATATTGAGCACTCAACTAAAAAGTAAAACAGTTCTTAGATAACAATAACATTATTATGCTCCTTGAACAAGGTGACCACTGGCAAGATTATGTTAGATATGAAAATGCAACAAAAAGAAAAAAATTATTACCTATAATACTAATATTTCAAGTAAAAACATGCATAGATGATATTACTAATATACTAATATTTCAAGAAAAAAATATTACCTATAATACTAATATTTCAAGTAAAAACATGCATATGTATAAAGCATGACAACCACTTTAATTTTTCAAATAATCATTTTTTGTTTCGTTCTGGGCATTTGCTGTGTTAATGTCACCAAAATCATAGTTTGAAGTACCTTTGTACTAGCATTTAATTTTTAATTGCAGTCAGATTGTGGTTTGAAGACTGAGTAAAAGAGTTCACTATTATTCACCTTATTAATGTAGTTCCCAGCATGCAAAACCAGCCTGAGGAACTTTTTAAGACCTTTGTTGTCCTGGAGTCGTCTGCAAAGACTGGTGAGCACTGCCAAATTGGACCGCACGTTTGACAATTGGCTTTGAAAGTCAGACTAAAATGAGAGATGTGAAACGATTAATCAATTAAAAAAAAACCCACAGCTACAGTAAAAGATTTATTGCAACAAATCTCACACCTATTAGGAAATAAATTTCACTAAGTCACTCACACTTGCATTTTAGTGAGTTGGGGAGGGGGTGCTTTGAGAAAAAGGAGGCACAAAGAAAAGGTGGCAGGTGGGTTTTTTTTTGTTGTTGTTTTTTGTTTTGAACATTCTAAGTTTCTCTAACTCTAAGATTGTATTTTTTTTTAAATACGTTTAGTTACAACATTTAATGATACACTGTTAGGGACATAGCTCGACTGACATAATCTCAACTTTTGGTGCACAAATCAACTTCAGTTGCTTCTTGTGCTAAAACACTGCCTCCAACCTAATTAAATGCTAAGACAATTATTATTCCCTCTTTCTTAACAACAGTTCCTTGTTTTCAGCCTTTAACATGGTCGTACTCACCCTGAGCAGCATAAGCTCTAGCCTTAATTTGTATTGAGGTATAGACATGAGTTTCACGAAAAACTTCTCAGCATTGCCAAGCTTCTCGGCATCTCCATCAAAGCCTTGGATAAGTTCAATCTATGAAAAAAATAGAAAAAATGTTTTTCTAATTGAAAACTGAAAAGAAATCTAACAGCAACATAATCGAGCAAAAAAAAAAAGGGAGGGCCAAAACTATCATTTATTATTATTATTATTATTATTATTATTATTATTATTATTATTATTATTATTATTATTATTATTATTATTATTATCATTATCATCATCATCATCATCATCATCATCATCATCATTATTATTATTATTATTATTATTATTATTATTATTATTATTATTATTATTATTATTATTATTATTATTATCATCATCATCATCATCATCATCATCATCATCATCATTATTATTATTATTATTATTATTATTATTATTATTATTATTATTATTATTATTATTATTATTATTATTATCATTATTATTATTATAATATACTCCATCGTGATACCCTTTTCAATCTACAAAAGCTCTACCTCATCAGCCTGTGGAAGGATTTTGATCAGCCCCTTCAATTTCTCAACGCCAATGTTGCGAGCCTCTCCTTTGCGTACCATATCGACAATGGCAGCATTGTTCTTGCGGAATTGCTTCAGGAAGATGTTTACATTCATGCTGCGCTTGGGGTCCAACAAACTGATCTGATGGATTGAGGTGAAAGAGGAAAAAGATAAGTAAAAAATCTGCAGTACTCTATGCATGAATAGCATTTACTTAGCAATGTCAATGACTAAGTTGAAATACCAATGCATTTGAATATAATTATTCTTAATAAGTGTCTATCCGTTGAAGATGGTCCTTTTTCGCTCAGGCAAAACGAAATGGAGGCCTAAGTGTACCAACTACCATAAAAAATCTGCCTCATTGATATTAAACTTAATAAGAAAGTACTTGCCAGTGTAGTAATGGTGATAAAAAACAATGCCATATCTAGAAAACAGTGTCATTAGAAAGAAAGAGAATTTTTTCAAGAATCTCACTAACAAGGAACAGAAATACACTATTTTTTTTCATTACCTCTGAGGAAGATGGCCGTAATTTCATCGTGGGCTCTTCAGCTTTACTCTCTTGCTGTTGCACGACTTTCTGGGCAAAGAGCTCCTTCAGACGATCGTATTCCACTGGGATAGAGTCATCCATCTTGTTTACCTCCTCCCAAATACTCGTCTCTGAAATTATCGTAAAGTACCGAGTGGCTTATTATAGCAGTGATTTGTTACCCATGTATCCATTGTATGTTTTGTTTCTAGCTTTGGCTTCCATGGGGTCTTCTTCAAATTAATTTAGTTCCCACATGATTTTTTAAAAACAATTCCTGTTATGTTCACAGCATTTACAGTTTTACAAACATGACACTTTTTTTCCCAGTTGTTGCCATAATGAATTCATTGTACAAGGTTTAAAACGATAATGAAATTATCAAAATATATATCATATTTTCAAACAACGTTAAAGAGCTGAAGACAATGAAGAGTAAATTTGATATTTCTAGTGTCAATATTTTGTATATTTTTTTATGCTAGTAAAAGGATTTAAAGCATCCCATGACTTACTTTGTACTTGCAAGGCCGGAACCTTATTCCAGGAAAAGTGTTTCATTTTGCAGTTCGGGTCAGGTGTGACGATAGGGCTAACCGATGGGGTAGGAGATGGCGGGGCGGAACCGGGCATGATCAAACCCAGAGGAGGGGGTGGGGGAGCTAGGGACGAAGGGCCCCCTGGGGGTGGAGGGATGACGCCCAAAGAAGGTATTGGAGGAGGTGGTGGTGGTGGTGGAGGGGTTCCACCGAATGAGGGTGGCGGGGGTGGTGGGGGAGGGGGTGGGGGTGGAGGAGGTCCGCCAGGGGGCAAAGGCGGAGGGGGAGGAGGGGGTGGGGGTGGGACGGATGCAGGAGGCGTGTCACCATCACAGATGTTATCCACAGAGGTATCCGACGTGCTACCAGGTCGACGTGCTCTGACCAGTGATCTCCTCTTGATACTGGAGCCACCACTGCCGGGCGGGCTGCTCTCCTGAGACAAAACAGCAGCTTTGGTTATTCTCGGAATTCATTTGTGGTTTTTTAAACAGAAATGAATCCTAAAACATCTTAGAATAATTGTCCCAAAATTAATCAGTAAGAGAAGTAACATTGGACAATACTTTGTTTTGTGTATATATATGTAAGATCGTATCTTTATTATATTGAAGAGGTATTTGTGAAGTAAGATGAAGACAAAAACTTGGGAAATAACAACATAAAAGTACAATTTAAAAACAAGCAATCATCCCTCTCAAGTTGTTTTATGCTCTTGACAATAATTTATTATGAAATCAGCGATGCGGTTATCAAAATAAATATTATCATATAAGGTAAAATACTGTTGTTGTTGTTTTTTTTTTTTTGTTTTGTTTTAAGTACGTAACTCTTAGTTATATTTAATCTTGCTTCTTCTTCGTCATTTTTTTTTTTAAATAAATTATATTTCTAATTATCAAAAATCAACTTCACTAAAACGTGTTTCGAGTTGAGTCAACGCCTTACTTGAGTTTGTACAGACACATCTACAAATCTCTTCTGTGCTTTCGCCTCCTCCATGATACGGCTTGCCTCCATGGCTCCTTCTACGGCCTTCTGTGTCAGACGCTCAATCAGAATCCATGTACTTTCGCTGAAGAAAAGGTAGGTTGAAAAATTATGTCGGGGCAACGAGTTGAAGAAGAAGATGAGGAAAGGAAAGGAGAGAGAAAAAGGTGGGCAAGGAGAGGAAAAATGAAAAGCAAACCAGATGATGATGAGGAAGAGAATTATAATAATAAAATTTTTTTTTTAAGTATGAACAAGAGATATTGCTACAATCAAAATGCAACAATAGCAGTAAAAGCTATGAAATAAAACTGATTTTTTTAAAAAAGATAGACACAAAGAAAAGTAGCATTTGAACAATTACAAGTGGTAGACGAGTACTCAGCTTCAAAGATCATTAAACACCAATATATCGACTGAAATAACATCTTCAAATTGTTAAATAGATTTCAAAACAATTGAAACGAAAAATTCACACAAATTATAATGGAAGGAAAAATAAACAAACCAAAAAACAGTCAAACTAAAAGGATACTTTTACTGTTAGTCGATTTCTATAAATTTTCAATCAATAATCGTTTCGAATGCACAGGAGAATAAATTATATTTCTGCAAAGACAAACATTGCTTGTTTTATATCAACCAAGCTTAAAAGCATTGTCCATTTAGGGAAGGTATTTGAGGAATGAATACAAAACCTATGTTAATCTAAACTTTGAATCTAGGCCGGGACCTACCTGTGTGGGCTGTTGGGATCTATCTGGTACAGATTGTATAGGATGGACAGGAAAGACAAACCCAGACTTGAGTCATGAACCTGTTTGAAAGAAAGCGTGTGTTTTAGAGATGTATTTAGAAACCCAACGGATATCTTTAAAGATTCAAGGTTTCTATATCTAAAAAAGAAATGTATACCAATTAAGATACTCATATTCGCTTGAAAGCAAATAAAGAAGAAAGAGAGAGATAGCGTAGATAATTAAAAACAGCAAGAGAGAAAAGGAGAAAAGAGGCAAAGAGGGAGGGAGAGAGAGAGAGAGAGAGAGAGAGAGAGAGAGAGAGAGAGAGAGAGAGAGAGAGAGAGAGAGAGAGAGAGAGAGAGAGAGAGAGAGAGAGAGAGAGAGAGGGGGGGGGGAGGGAATTAACAGATAGACTGACAAGACAAAGAACGAATCAGATAGACAGGCCGACAAAGAAAAGACTGGCATTCAGAAAAGGACCATCGATACTAAATGAGCTATAATCCCTACGGTAAAAGGCACAACTACTGCCGCACGGCTCACTTTGCTGTAGATGGTCTTGAAGAGGTCGTGGTGGTTGCCTAGGTTGATGGCGTTGGCATCCCGGGCAGAATCCCGCATGGCATCCGTGTCCGCAGCCAGCTCCTCTTCGAAGACGTCGAGCTGAACCTTGAGGTCTGCATCCTTGCCGAGGCGCAGGCACCCGATCACGTCTAGGATGTTCAGAGCTGCCCGACAGAAACTGTTCGCGTGAGGGGCGGGTTGGACCAAGATTGTGTGGGCGGATTGGGACGCGGTTAGGGGAGTGCGATAGCAAAGCAGAGAGGGTGTAAAGTCATGCAAATAATAAAAAAAAATGATTGTAAAAAATGAAAAAGAAAAAAAAAGTTAAAAGAAAAGGATCAGAAATAAAAATATAAGAGATAGATGACATGTTATTGAAAAACGAAAATCAAGATACAAATGGCGTGTTATTGAGATGAAAAAAAAAAAGTGGAGAGATGTTTTTTCATGCATAAATACCTCTGTACTAAGCCAATTTTATGTTTAAGTAAATAGATTAAAAAAAAAAATGATATACTTGCAGAAGCGTCAAGGTTGTACAAAACACAATGAAAAGACAAGTGCAAAGATAAAGAATTTAAAGAAAAATAAAGGTGCCTCTAAGTTAACAGAAGAGAAATTTCAAAATAAAAAAAGAGCCCTTGAATGTAATTGTGTATTTTATCCATGATCTTGTGCAATGGTGAATACAATTATGCAAAGAGGAAGGAAAGTGAAATAGGCCTTCTAAGAACTTGGTTGGCACTAATATTGAAAATTGAGTTCCTAAAATGAAATTCTTAACAAAATTTTTCATCAAGATGTAGAATGATAAATTCTAAGATGTCATTTATTCCAATGTTTATCGTCATAACGAGCAATGCCAAGAGATATTATATCACATTATAAATTATATTCTATATATTATATCAGATTATCATATTATAATTATCATAGTTTAAATTTAGAATCTAGAAAATATCAAGAACAGGCTGAGTATAAACTGGTTATAGCATTACTCGCTCAATTTACCGTCTCCAGTGAGAGCAAATGTTTGCCATAGGTAGCTCAGCACCAAAATAGCCATAGAGGCAATTTTATTGCGGACAACTAAAAAATGTTTGCTTCCAAAAATTTTCATGAGTTTTCAATTTTCTTCTTATTTGTATGTACGGTTGTCATAGCTTTGAGATTATTGCAGTGCATTACTCTTCACATAAGTTTCCTTTGATTTTAACAGTGCGCACTGATTTTTAGGGCTTGTTCTTGTTTTTCTGTAGTTTTTCCCTTTCTCTTTCTATTTATTTTCACTTTCACCATGCGTGAAGGTTCAATATTATCGGGTGTTTTGTGAGAACAGCAGCTTATTGCATGCGTCAGATTTATAAAAGTACGTGGTAATAAACATAAACTAGTTTTTCCACGATCGTAAGCTCATGCTTTTGGAATGGGTTACGATACATTTAAAGCTCTTCCTTGTCTAATAATACCGGTTTCACCACTGAAATCATGACATAAGGATATTACTCATGCTTGTGAAGTTGAAAGTACCTTATCGAGTCATGCATACAAGTTAAATATATTCATACAACTTGTAGGTCTAACCAAAGTCTAAAAATAATTATTTTATTTATCATTTTATAAAAGGAGACGAAGAAAGGGACTCTAAATATAACAAAACATCTTAACATAACATTAAGATCCATCAAATATTACGAGTCAGGGAGGAAGAGTTTAAAATACGTTACCTCAAACTCACTGACTGAAGGGCTCAGTTTCGAACTTGCAGATCTTTATACTAAACGCCTAAGGTATATCCCTAAAACCGGCAATATTCCGTAATTCTAGACTCTTATAGCAAAAAAAGTAATAAATAAATAAACTGTACCATAGAAACAGCATGTTTCTCAGATTGTATCTGAAGCCTGTAAAATGATCAAGTTTTACAATTTCAGATTATGAAAGGGACCCATCCGAGGTATAAACAATAATAGTAAAAAAAATGGCATGCTGCATTCAAATAAACATGAAACATCTGAAATATCAATCAGGCTTCAAAGGCTCAAATTGTAATATACAGGGGTTGTGATTTCATAAAAAGTTATGCTACTTTGTTCGGAGTCATGAGCTCTGGTTTCAGTTGATAGCGTATGAAGCGATGGCGCCTTCAAGAATGCACATTGGTGTAGAATTTGAAGTAAAAAAGGAAAGCTTAATATGTGCACATGAGAAAAATTTAGAACAATACTATTTGGTCCTGCTCAAAATCTTCGATTTATGCTCCTGGAGTCATGACTTCCAACAAAGTGATACAACTCTTTGTTACATCCCATTTCATATAACTCTGTGAATTGGTGGAGTTAAGAGTGGCTGTCAAAATGGCTTTTTGGCTTTGAATAATGAAACAGAACACTGAAAAAAAAAATGTAAGCTGCATTGTGAAAATCTTCTTCTTCTTCTTCTTCTTTTTTTTTTTTTCTTCTTCTTCTTCTTCTTCTTCTTCTTCTTCTTCTTCTTCTTCTTCTTCTTCTTCTTCTTCTTCTTCTTCTTCTTCTTCTTCTTCTTCTTCTTCTTCTTCTTCTTCTTCTTCTTCTTCTTCTTCTTCTTCTTCTTCTTCTTCTTCTTCTTCTTCTTCTTCTTCTTCTTCTTCTTCCCTATCTTCCCTTCACTTTTACTCACCCACAAACTCGCTTCGAATTCTGATGCGGTCACGCAGGCTCTCGCTGGCCACAATGATGGAGTTGATGAGCGCCATCACGGTGACCTGGTATGTCGGCAGGTCTGTGGCGGTCAGCTCAGTGACTAGCAAGCTAAATCTGTAGCGGTTCTTGCGCCACAGCTGCAAAATGGTAAAAGAAGGGAGTGGGCCATAGGGAAATTTGAAGCTAAATCAAGAAAACAACAAGCGATGTAAATGCTCTCTCTCTCTCTCTCTCTCTCTCTCTCTCTCTCTCTCTCTCTCTCTCTCTCTCTCTTATATATATATATATATATATATATATAATACCTGGTATAACCAATTTGAACGAATTTTAGCTTTTGGAATAGATCGTCAGTCTTCAAAGCATAATTAAAAATCAATATTTAACTAAATAGAATGACCTGAAGTCCGTTATTGTTGTTAATCCTGAAAATCTTCTATGTGACAGACCTGTTAATTTGGAGATCATCGGTTGAGCTATCGCCAGCTTTATTAAACTTAAGTAATTTTTAACGTGTTAACATCTGCAACGGTACTAGGCCTATTGTTAATTGTAGAAAGACCAGAAGAAGAAGTAGTGGTAGTAGCCTTATTGACTGTAAGTGATAGCCGTAGTAGAAGAGGTGAATAGGATGGTCGCAGGAACAGTGAAAGCAGCAGCGGCAGCAGCAGCAGCAGCAGCGGCAACAGCATAACAGAAGACTGAGTATTAGAAGTTGTAGTAGCAGCAGTGGCAGCAGTAGCAATAGATGAAATAATTGTAATGATGGTTGTGATTGTAGACCTGCTTCGTAAATTGGAAAAACACTGATTTTAAGTGCTTTTATGGAACTTGTTAACAAAAAGTAACTCAAAAACGAATGCAAACGATATGATTTAACGAAGGAAATATTTTTTTCAAAGATGCAAGCTTGTATTTACATACTTAACCATGCATTGAAACCAATGAAAAAAAAAACAAAAAACAAAAAAAACAAAAACAAAACAAAATACCGAACATTTGTTTTACATAATACATGTATTTAGAGCTACTTACCTGGCATATTAAGGCAGATATGTGACGATTAAATTCGCCAGATAACATGAGATTATTCCTACACATCTGCATCGTCCCAATGTCATACCAAGATGTTTTGTAGCGTTCTTATATAGTACCAAACCCTTTCAAAGTTTTATGAATGAACGTACGCCACAAGACTAAAATAGAAAGGTAATCCACTTGTAGGCTAGTACTTTTACGCAATTCCCACGTTTTTCAAGAAGTCATAGTCTAGTTGTGACGTTTGCACAGTTTTCTTAAGAGGATGCGTTCTTGAGACACATTACGCTGGGTGTAACTGTGATAGTACAAGATATCAGAGAAAAATAGATGAGCGTGCGAAAAACTTCATTAATGCTTTGTCGGTACAATAATTGTGCACTTCAGGCCCCTTAACACAATGCCATAGGCGAAACACAACTTTAGAGAAACCGAATGGGATTGTCAACACCTACTCAAACAGTAGTGACACTGTTGTTAAATAAAGCAGCATAGCAAATAGAAAAAAAACATAATTATATAATATTTCATTTGCAAGTTAAAAGTTAAACCGAGGCAGGACATCTGGGAGAGTATATAATTGATATCTTAACAAACAGATAGTTATTTAAGACCATTGTTTCAAAAACAACTAACAATAGCGATCTATCAACCTGAAGAGAGGCCACTGGACCAATTTGTTCCTCACCATTTTATTCGATACTGGCCTTAAAACATTTATTTATTTTCTTTTTTTTTTTGGAAACCGCGATTAGACTTTTGCGTCCGGCATGTTATAAACCAGGTAAAACATCCTCTTCATTGAAGACAAGGAATATATATATATATATATATATATATATATATATATATATATATATATATATATATATATATATATACACATACATATATAAATATATATATATATATATATTTATATATATATAATTATAAATGTATAATAGTTATATGTATATATTATTATATATAAATAATTTATATAATTATATATAATAGAGAGAGAGACAGAGAGACAGATAGTCAGACAGACAGAGAGAAAGAGAGACAGACAGAAATAGAGAGACAGATAGACAGTTAGGCAGACAGTGAAGACAGAGAGACAGAGAGAGCGAGAGTGAAAGAGAGAGAGAGAGAGAGAGAGAGAGAGAGAGAGAGAGAGAGAGAGAGAGAGAGAGAGAGAGAGAGAGAGAGAGAGACATTCAGACAGACAGACAGAGACAGAGAGAGCGAGAGAGACAGACAAACAGACAGACAGAAACAGAAAGACAGAGAGAGCAAAAGAGAGAGAAAGAGAGAGAGAGAGAGAGAGAGAGAGAGAGAGAGAGAGAGAGAGAGAGAGAGAGAGAGAGAGAGCAGCCGTGAAACTTGAAGAGGATGTAAAGTGTCAAATACTGGAAAAAAAACACTAAAAAAACAGACTAAGGCGAACAAGACACAATGAATCGCAAAGGGCGCTTCTTATAGGATGTCAGGATATCTCCTATTAGCCGTGTATATAAGCATTTCTAATTATGAGAGCACTACATGATCATGCAGTTTTCTTTGGATGCTGTGTATTGTTCATTCTTTAATCTTCAAAAGCCTATTTTATTTACACAAGAGGGCGCATTTTAAGTCAAGATTGACCTAACCGTAACTGTAAATTCATCCGCTATAAAACAAAGGCACTCTTATATGTGGGCGTTAGTTTAGTGGGTTTTACCCTCGTTGGTCTGACTTCAAAATGCTTGAGACACCTTTTCATGTTGCAACATGCTAGATTCGACTGCTGAGCTGCAACCGGGACGTGCATAATACAACAATGGGCCGGTCAAGAAATATATGTCTATTGTATCCATAACATCAATAAAGTGACACTTCTTTCCTCCCACCCCCACCCCCCGATTCCATCCCTCTCTCCATCTCTCTTCTTCCTTACTCCCTCTCTCTCTTTCCCTCTCGTTCTCTCTCTTTCTGTCTGTCTGTCTGTCTCTCTCTTCCTATCATATCTGAAAAACCAAAATGAACACAATCACCTGTTCGGTTCGGCCCTTTTAGCATTTGACATCGATTATAAATACGATGTCAATCGTAGCTATGGCACATTATAAGTGTGCAAATGCCAACATCTATACCACACCGCATGTAAAACTCACGGAGGCGACTGTAATAATTATGTGATAGTACTGTCTAGATCAAGATAATGGCCTTGGTGTATACTGGATCTACATAACAATGACTCATGGAGAGTTAAAAAAACCTTTCTTCTAATAGTTATAGTAACATCCGTCGTTAGTCGCTCTGTGACTTAACCCAACCTTTTGATATTAAATGCAGAACCCGAATATTTTTTTGTTTTTGAAATATACGGAGGTCCAGGATACGAATGCTTGGCTTATCTGGTGGTGAGATCGGATCTCATTCTAAGGCTTGGCGAGAGCCTAAAAGTACTTGCATCTGTTTAAGTTACAAAGACACTGCACTAGGTGACTAAGTCTTAGTCATTGCCTCTGCGGCTGAAAAAAAAAGCAGTTGCATTTCTCTCCTCTATGCACCAGTTCAGCCCTGAAAACCAAACAATAATCATGACCATCGTCAAGCAATTTTTTAAAGTCACTTTTAATGCCTGTATCAAAATAACTTTAAAGACTGCGCCTTGTGAAGAGATGCATCTTGAAAAGATACGGATTTCTTCTTGGTGTTAATGAGCTCCTTCAATCAAAAATAAAATTGACATGAGAGGAGCATGCAAAGAACATGGAAAACCCCAAGAGGCTTGCTGCGTCTCTGATCTTCCCTACTTTACAACCGATCCGCGTCCGATTAAGGAGTGGAACAAGAGCGTTTTGTTCACTTGAGAATGAAACGAAACGGCTGCATTAACAATACTTCAAGTAGAGAGCTAGATCTAGTTTTCACTAGGAAAAAAATCAACAACTTTTAGTAAATGCCTCCGATCAGGTCAGCAAAAAGTGGGAAAAATATATATATACATTTTCAAAATACAACACAAGTGAAAGAAGGCTAACAAAAAGGTTTTTCAGGCTGCTTGATAAGCAATAATTATCCATCCTTTTTAAAGGAAATATCTTTAAATCATTATTGAAGGTAATTTTCCGTCACTTAAGCTCTCCTTCTAGCTTTGTGCAGACAGAGAATAATGAACTATTATTTGCGGTTGTTACGAGAAGTCACAAATGAATGGGACAAAAATTGCATATGCAACCAGTCAATTTTTCAAATAAATTACTAGCTTCCTTTTCTTTCGCTTTTTGTTAAAATCAAATGGGAAGTCATTTTGATGAACACAGTGGTAATATCACCAATACCACTTCATGGGTAAAACTAAAAAGATTGATATCTGCATTATGCATTTATAAAACAGCTATATTCCGAATTATGACATTTTCCTTTTCAATTCTTTCTCGATGTTGAGAAATTATTCTTAACATTTGACGGACGCCGTTTCAGAAGCATCGCCTACGTCCGCCCAATCAGAAATTACCTCCTTCTTGCAGATAATTTGGGTAACTTGATCGCCTCGCCTCCTGAAAACGTGTGCATGTTGTGGCAAAAACGCTCGCTATGTAGTGCAAAAAGCGTCTCCTCAGAAGCATTTTGGTCGATTAAAAAAATTAGTGAAAGTATGCACGAAGTAATTCCTTCGTAGAGAGAAAATTAATACTTTTTCAGTTTCTGGTTTTAATGGAGACGGCGAATTTCCGTCCCGTTGGTTTCTGGATTGGCGGACGCATGGGCTTGTTGAGACCAGCATACCTTGTACCGTTCCAGAGCGTCCAAGGTGAGGTAGAATCCGCTGCTGGAGTAGACACACATCGCAGAGAGAAGTTCGAAGATCTGCATCTTCACCATAAGGTTGTTAGTCTCCATAGCTATAATTGGAAGAAAATCATAAATAAATTGGATTTTTTAACAATAACTAACAAAACAAATAGAAAAATAGAAAAGTATGCAAGATAGCAAATAAAAAAAAACCCATTGGGATTTGTATGTCAGTGTCAATAATTTCTTAGTCTGTATCAACCAGTGATGTGCTAGGAATGAAGACTGAGATAAATAGAAAATGGCCGAAGCTTACAATTTTTATTTACTTGCGTACTAGACAGATGAAAGTTGGAATGTCCTGCTCTCTAATTTTTGCTTCGTTTGTTTTAAGTTTGGGCGTTTTTTTTTTTATAAACTATGAGGACATACGTCCTATCAACTCCTAAGTTGTTTTATTTCCTATTAAATTTTAAACTTCATCACAGTCTTTGTATTCCCAGACAACGAGAGAGAATCAACAGGTGATTTGGATTGATCTGTTGAAAAAACATTGATACAGGATTTTTCACTGAAAGATTGTTTATTTAGTAAAAGATGATGTAATTGTCCGGGAAGAGATCGAGAGAGAGAGAGAGAGAGAGAGAGAGAGAGAGAGAGAGAGAGAGAGAGAGAGAGAGAGAGAGAGAGAGAGGGGGGGGGGGGCGGGGGGGGATTGGTGGAAATTTATTACGTCAATTATAAATGTTATAAATGTTTTTATTGTTATTAACGATAGATCTGCATCCTCTTGAAGATAATAACCTTTAAGCCCGAAACGAGGTTTAGGGCACAATGCCGGATGCTTTATTTTAGGCCGCACGAAACAATAATGACTAAGTGATATACGAGCAGTAATTATTGTAACATCTGCATTCATTACAGAGAGTGTTTGGCTTTAGCTGAGCTAAGGATGTTGTGGTTAGATAAGACTAGTCTCCACAAGCATTTTACTCATGCTTATGGAAATTCACATTGACACCGCCTCTCTCAATAATAATCCTAATATAATTTTTGTTAAAGTGAAGAGACGAGGGTAGAACCTGCGTTAGTTCCGTTGTTGTTATTTTTAGGCGGTTGTGGTTGTATCTGTTGTTCTCGTTTCTCTGCGCCCACACGCTATAACGCGCCAAACCTGTCTGAGACGTTTCTAAATCTATAGCATATATGAAGTTTTTGTTTATGAGCACTGTTTCCACTCCCGAAGGACAATAAATGCGTGCGATGACTGTAATCTCTGGAGATACCACAAAGACTTTTTCTCTGGTTGGTACCAAGCCAATTAAAGGCCTGGTTGGGTGAGATTGCACCTCACAACAAAATACCACATCCTTCTTTCGTCCATCCATATATACTGTATTTATAAATTTATACATATACATATATATATATATATATATATATATATATATATATATATCAATCTGCATACCTCCTCCACCACTCCTCTAACAAAAAGGAAAAAAAAATAAGATTAACACACACCTTTAGGCTCCATATCTCATCTCTTTCCCCGCTGTGAAGAATTAAATCTCATTTCATAACAAGATAATAAGAAAAGTCTCAAATTCATTATGAACGTGAGAAGCCTTAACTAAAACGAAAAGAAGGGAGATGACTCATTGTAACGCAACTTAATTAACAGAGGAGAGCGACACCTCAAGGAGTCAACTAAGCCAACCTGGACACCTGAGTCTGCGCTTCTTTGCTCGGAGTCATCGAGAGTGTACCGTGGGCAAGCAACCCTGGCTACCCGGCTCAGGCCTACCTTCTTGTACCGCATTAAAATTAAACATGTACAATTTAAGCACTTTATTGAATAAAGACGCACATTCATACTACACGAGGTATATAGATCGTGCTTCATACGTTGTCAAGCGAATGAGCCTGTGAGGATGTATTGACATAAGCTCATGTTCATAGTCTTCGTGCCTGTATCGTTGACTATGTTTGTTTCTTTCCATTAGCCGTTCTGCGCAGAACAAAATCATTTTTCCATCTTCTCTCAATCTGCATGGTTTGATTTCTTTGTTTCTGTCTTTATCACTTCCTCAAAAAAAAAAAAAAAAAAAAAAACCTGAATGTATTTACAAAACTGGATTCCTATCTATATGTATTTATCTTCTTTACTTTGTCCTTGCCTATTACCTCTCTCTCTCTCTCTCTCTCTCTCTCTCTCTCTCTCTCTCTCTCTCTCTCTCTCTCTCTCTCTCTCTCTCTCTCTTTCTCTCTCTCTCTCTCTCTCTCTCCCTCTCTCTTTCTTGCCCTTTCTTTATCTCTCTATCTCTAACTTTATGCCTTTATTCTATTCATTTTTCTATATCGCTTTCTCTTCCTCTGAATATTCTCTCACATCATTTCTCCTATGTGTGTCGATATTAATTTTCTCCTCATTTTATTTCCCATGCTTTCATTTATTTTAAAGAGGAATTGCCGGCGTAAAAATACCGAGCTTATCATTTCTCAAAGTAACACTATCAATATCTAGTTGCTTTTTAAAAATTCTTTCAATGTCAACGAAGAGTCACACCTGATATGACAGGTTATCAAGACATCCTGTAAAATGCTCATAAGATATGCATACTACAACAATTAAAAAAAAACATCAACAAAATTACTGCATCGTTTAGTTTGAACAGGAAATTGCTCATGTACTTTTGATATTTGAATTTGATCCGAGTACAAAAGACAATTAAATGCAAACTTTTTGAAGTCTTTTTAGGACTGAAATATTTACAATTGTAGAACATACATTTGAATTTGTTTCAATGTTCAAGATTTAGAAATAAATATGGCATTCGATGTATAAAGATTGTGGGTGTCCAAGTGCCACTCTCTCTCTCTCTCTCTCTCTCTCTCTCTCTCTCTCTCTCTCTCTCTCTCTCTCTCTCTCTCTTTCTCTCTCTCTTCAATTGAGCTCAGAATAGAAGTTTGGATTGAAGACCAAGGCGTGACCGAGTGATTTTTACAAACACAGTTTTAAAAGATCAATACCAAACGTAAAGATACAAAATTTTTACTACTCCTTCAACCCATTTTCTCAGCTCTCTTTCCTTTTGTTATGCTCATGTTCAATTTGATTTGACGGTAGTTCAAATAAGCCCTGTTTCTAGCTTACTTTTAATTTATCTTTTCCATTATTTTGCTTTTGTACTTTTTTAGCGGATTCATTTCAATTAAGTTATTAAAAAAAGAAAAAAGAAAACTGTAGTTACCCGAAGCAAACCTGCGACCAAAGAGATTATCACTTTTGTCCCCCATGGACAAGAGACAGTCGAGGCCGCTGCGCGAGTTGATCACTTCCCGGATGCAGGATATACAGGACATGCGCAGAACCATATCTGTCAAATGTGTGCTGTGGTAGCTGCTAAGCTGTTTCAAACACTACAGAGAAAAAAAAAATAATATTATAAATATTCAGGGATTGAAACTGAAACCCTAGTGTTGGATTGTTTTTGTTTTCTTCATAAAAAAAATTGCCAAAAACTTAGTATGGCTCCGAAAATAGGCTATTTTTTTTTTAATAAGATGCAATAATAAGAGTAATCATTTCTATAAATACAATCTCCTCGCAATATGATTGAGAAAATACGCTAGGTTCAACACAAACTATGATTTTAATTCTTGTAAATTGCACAGATCCCAATGGTACACATTATGAATGAATGAAACGGATTTGTATAGGCAACACGAAAGGACTTCATGAACTAAAAGCATTTTCACCAATCGAGAAGCAACTGCTAGAAAGGGCACGTTACTGTTGCTTATTGCCAATAGCACCCTGTAATCTAGTATAAATATTTTATTCATAAGACTATTCGCATAAACTTATCCTACTTTTAAAGCATAAGGTGTAAAAGCAGCAGGTCAAAATAGAAAATGGTCGACCAAGGAAGGAAAAAAAAATCCTTAAAAGATAGAAGAAAAAGAGTTCAATCACATGCTCTATTTAAGAACAGTACTTAAAATAAACATAGAATATTTTTTTTAAATATCTAAAATTTGAGTAAAATATCTACTCACAACGTACACTAGACTAAATCAAGAGGACAAAAATAAGTATATAATGATCTTTTTAACAAAAAATTAAGTATCTATGGGTTATAATGCGCTTGTGCCGCAGCTCAGATGCTGGAACGGTTTGTCGCTTATTTGTCTGACCATGACTCCTTGGTTCGGTTCCTGCAATTTGCAACTTTTTTCCGCCATTGCTATAGCCTCTAACCTATTATTGATATTAGGATCACTGTTATGTACTGAATACAAAAATTACTGGTTTTATATAATAATGTAGTTAACTAACAAAGCCAATGGTTACATGCACTTTCGACAAGTTAACATGTAAATCTCAATTCCTTTCAAATCACCCCCAAAAGGTATTACCTTTAACTCGAGAAATGGACAATCAATCTTAAATAGAAAAGAAATTTATTTTTAATGTTAAAAACAAAAAAAAATGGCTGAAAGTTTTTATTTTGTAAAGATCTAGAATTGCCAATGTATAAACAATTGTACCATCAAATACGACAGTATAATAGAAAGAACTGTTGTTGTTTTTTCATGCTGCTTTTACTCCTATCCTTCTGTTTCAAAAGAGTCAGGATAAGGTTATGCGAATCGATTCATGGGCATCAGTTTTTTTTACACAAGACTAGTGTGATAAAATATTCTCTTAATAGCTTCTCGTAAGAAATTTATTTAACTCCGAGCACATTTACCCAGGATTTGATAACCAGACGTCCTAGTCTAAAAGCCAAATTTAAATACTCATACCATTTGGTCAAACAAAGAGAAAAGAAAAAAGTAAAACAGTAAGCGCTCTACTAATCACCCACACTTATTATTTCGTTACCGAAAAGCACTTTTTTAAATTACATGTGAGTAATCAAAGCTCTCGGGGAAAGAGAAAACCCATCACCAAAACCATTAAGCGTACAGTTCAATTTCCAGGTATAATCGATCCCCATTATAGCGTCGACAATCTACTCTAATTTATAGAAATATTCTACCCTCCTCTTGATCAACAAAGTATTAACAAAGTAAACAATAATTTTCGCATCCAACAAATAATTCTTTAACGATCTAAATTGAGTACTTGATATGGAGGGACACTTGGTTTGACAAAGAACTTTCAACCATAGAGGTCCAGCGCTATTCATCCGTCGAAGCGCTGTTCAGCTATGCTATTAACAGTAAGTATAGAATTAACAATCGCTACATCTATTAACATTACTTCATATCACATGCCAAGCTCTTCACGCACACAGTCATTTATCTAAAATGTCAACTTTGTTCATTTTGAATACAAATGTGTATCTGGTCCAGGCAAGTTGATGCCTATATCCTGCTGCCTTGCTTCTTGTTTAGCCTACTCTCTATAGCATGGAACTTTTCTCTTGCTTAATGGAACAGGAAGAGATTTAAAGGATGTTTCACATTCTAGAACTAGCTCTAAAATTTTTTTTAAACAGATTGAGAGTGTTCGATTTTGAATTTCGAGATTTCAAATTGTTCAAACGTTACTCAGGCTAGAGATCACCGTTCTTGTTGACTGGGTATGCATGAATGACAAATCAATCAACAGAGACAGTAAATCCATTTGAATATTTCCCTGCACTCGCTTTTTGTACAGATATTAATTTGTTGACGCAATTCGGTTTTCATAATATTCAGGTTTTTTTTTTCAATTTATTTTAATTAAATTTGAAAGGTCTGCTGTACTTCATATTGTGACACGCTTTGTATCACATTTCACTCATACCAATGTTTTAAATTCTCACTGGATTCTGTTAGATAAAGATGGACATGTCTGTCAAACGTTATCTCAATGTGTTCCCTGAAATCAAGGAGCGAAACGTTTGCATTAAATAGCCACCAGGCTCACTCGACACACACGCATTTTACAGCTTTAACTTTTGTGGGTTGCTATATTCGAAAGTTTCCACACTTGGAAAACATGGCATGGTACAGGTTTACTGGTTTAAAGGCACGGGGAAAATGGTTGGTGTAACACAGCTAGCTGTGCACAATCTTTAAGCAAAAATAAACCGTTGGAGATGATGTCAGCCAACATGACGTGTTCCTTGACGCTGTAAGTGATGCTTGTTTCTGCGCGTATGCGTGCATGTACGAGTCTGCGCGTGCCAATATTCACTAATGTGAGGTATTTAATAATGAAAAGGCAATCTTTCTACTTTTTTTTTTCAATTAACAATTCATATTAAGTCATTTCACTTAGCAGCCATTGCACTTCATCTGAAACGTCGCATACTAATTTATCACAAATCTGCGTCAGATGAAATTGTACTTCAAAGAATGTATGAATTTCAGTCTAAAGGACCTATCAATAATCGAGCTTTTGACTATGACGACTTGGCATTGGTAGCAATCACCAAACATTATCTCTATTGGCTCTGGGTTATTTGTATGGGGAAAGTATTAGTCATTTCATTTTGAAATTGACTGCAAACCCTGAAAAACTATATGTGGACCTGTTGTAACAACAACAACAACGACAACAACATCAACAACAACATCAATAACAGCAACAACAAAAAACAGCAACAACACCAACCACAGGAGCAGCAGCAGCAACAACAACAACAACACCAAACAACAACAATAACAACAACAACAACAACAACAACAACAAAACAATAATAGTAATAATAATAATAATAATAATAATAATAATAATAATAATAATAATAATAATAATAATAATAATAATAATAATAATAATAATAACAATAATAATAATGATAATAATATAAACAACAACAACAACAACAACAACAAAAACAACAACAACAACATCATCAACAACAACAAAAACAATAACAACAACAAAAAAACAATAACACCAGTAATATCAGTTATGATAGTAATTCATCCGCTTTTAAAATGCCGATGTGTAAAGCTTACGATATAATTCAGCGCTTTCTAAGATTTACTAGCCCATTTAACGGCTGTGGCACAGCTCAAATCCCTTAATAAGAGTGATTCATCGTTAAATATCTTTACCTGAAGCAACCTTTATACATAAAAATAAAAAAAAAGTTATACCTGAAACAACAAGCCCAAACCATCAAAGTCCAGAAAACCCTGCATCCAGTCGTGGTCATTGCACCTGATGGACTTCCTCAGAAGGGCGAGGTTTTGGACACTTGGGTTCCTCAGCCAAAAGATAAAATTCAGAGACTCGGGATCAAGACTGCTTCCTTTTCTTATCATCGCCCCTGGTGGTGGATCAGCCCTACCTTCCTCATCCGAGGAGGCGAGGTCAAGGCCAAGAACGAAGCCGTCAGAACGCCCTCGCTTGTTCCTCTTAGCACGGCGCTTGTTTGATGGCCTGATTTTGACGGGTGTATCACCCTTGGCACTTGCGCTGTCTTTTTGAGGTGTCGATGGAATCGATGGGGGAAGCGTGGTGACAGTTTTGGGTGTAGACGATGACGTAGAGACAAGCGCAGGCGCAGGAGATGACTCCTTGGAGCTTGGACTAGAGTAAGTGCAAAGATCTCGAACTCCGGGCACCGGATATGGGAAATTCTGCGGTAAACCTTTTGGACTTGGGCGGCTAGTTTTGTTATCTGATTTCTTTAAGTCGGATTTTTCCTCACTGGTGAATTTGGACACTAAAGGCTCACTTCTGTAGAGAGTTTTCGACGGTGAACGGCGCTCTGATTGAAGTGATTTTGAGCTTTCATTAGTGTCTTTAGAAACTCCAGGCGTGTCTTTATTACCGGCTCTGGATGTAGGAAGTTGTTCCCCTTGTTTCTGGGATATTAGGTTGATCTCTCTAGGACTTTTGGACCCTGCATATTGATCTCTATTTGAAACTCTTGGTGCAGAAGCGCGTTCACCATAGGTGACGTTTTGTGTTTCATTAGAGGTAGCTCTAGCCACCTTGGTTACTTCACTGGAAGCAGCTCTATAACTAGACTTTGGTGTTTCTTGGAATCCTTGCCTGAACGGGCTCGTGGCCACTCTTCCACGGCCATATAGCTCTTTCTGAGAAGAAGCCGGGCTAGTTTCTGTGGTGGACTTTGAGTCTGATAGCTTGGCATCGGAGTCATTTTTCTCACAGGCGTTTCTGCGTTGTAGAACAATGTTGGTACGGGAAGTCTGAGCCACAGGAGTTGGTGATAGGCGAGAAATTCTGGATGCGATCTGAGAAACGTTACCACTTCTATCAGAGTCATGGAGAGCGTTATCCGTCCTTTGGTGCAAAGGTTTAATATTAAGATTTGAAGTTTTGAGTCCCGTATTACTACTAGTTCCTGGTGTCTTCTTTAAATTGAGGTTATATTGCCGATCCATTTTGGTTACTTTGCGTTAATGCGAATACATGGGATTAAATCGAATCTGTATAGCACAGGTTCAGTGTTTGGTATTTCCTTTTGGCGCAAGAACTGTGAAAGAAATAATACATAATAAATCTGATGAACTTGCCAGTTGTAAAAAAGTTTTTTTTATAAAAGACTACTTATCCACTGGTAAATATTAAATGTTCATTTAGTGATGTGAGTATTGCGTGGCATTCAAAAAGTTATATGAATATCCTCGTATATATTGAAAAGGTCAAAGGGTTCCGAAATTGGCGATTATAACATTAAAAGCAGCATGACGTGTAAGTGAAATTAAATGGGTGTGGCAGTTTCGTTCTTCCAGTAAATAACTTTGCTTTTCAGAGATAGAAATGGTACAAATATTCTTTAAAGTTTTGAAAAGATTGGGGGATATTTATGATCTGCAAAACAAAAAGTTCATGCTGTTGTTTTTTTCAATGGAGGCCTTGTACCTTCAACAATAATGAAAGCGTTAAAACATTTCTATTGTCAACCATCGACAGAGCTTTGAAAACACAAACATGTTCCATTCAACACTACCGATCAGAATTAAAAAGTTTTCTTATGCCAACGAACTCGACATGCATCCGAAATAGAGAGATATGTGTGTGTGTGTGTGTGTGAGAGAGAGAGAGAGAGAGAGAGAGAGAGAGAGAGAGAGAGAGAGAGAGAGAGGGAGAGAAACAGAGAAACAGAGAGAGAGAAACATAGAAACAGAGAGAGAAAAAGAGAGAAACAGAGAAACAAGGAGGGAGAGAGAGAGAGAGAGAGAGAGAGAGAGAGAGAGAGAGAGAGAGAGAGAGAGAGAGAGAGAGAGAGAGAGAGAGAGAGAGAGAGAGAGAGAAAGAGAAGAGAAGAAAAATGTTAAGGTCACACTTGATCTCACTTATTTTTTCTCCTACAGCACCAAATCTAAGCGATCTAATACGGACGGGTAAACCAGACAGGATATGCAATGATAGCTTGACGTCAAATTTGTCGTGCTCTTTGCATGAACTCTTTTACAGTCCCTGTGAGTTTTCATCTTCTTCCTCGTTCATAGTATTCTTAGATGTGCCATCGATAAGGATACCCTCTTCATAATTACAATTGTTTATTTGTTTAGGGGTGAAAAGGTTTTCTGCTTACTTTAATTTCAGTTTAACTATACATATCGTAAGTCAAGCTATTAAAATATGGTGATTTTTCGAAACTCCACCGCTTAAAGTAAGAAATAAAAACGAATTTATTGAATACCATTAAAAACTTTTCAGGCAAAGCTTTTTACATTCCTTTCTATGA
>JAWDGP010002360.1:612500-620000 GCA_033675545.1 Elysia crispata
TTTTACTGTTATCTTTTTCATTGCAGTCATCTATCTTGGAGTTAAATTAGTAACTGCTCTTAATTTTCTATTTAACTTGATGGAGTCAAATACAACTTTATATAGAATTGCCCGAAAATCAATACTGTAGTGGTCATTACAGAATAAAAAGTTTAAATCTTGAAAATCTAGAATAATTATGCGTAAAGCCTAACAACATAAATGAGCAACGATGGAGGCTAGTTATGTTAAATTTACGAGGCAAGGCCCGCATTTACATTCTTGAGCTAAAAGTGAAAGTAAGTTAAATTTTACGGGCCGTAAAGATTAACATAATTATCTTTTGTCTAACATTGAGCTGAAAGTTTTACAACTTCTTAGCTCTCGAGGACATAGGTTTTGCTTTGTTTGTTTAGTGTCTCAGCCCCACTGGCAGTTTTCCCCACTCCTTTCCACTGTTGTTAAATAAGCATAATAGATCAATTAAGCTGCAGCTTTGTTCTATCTTGACAGCCCATAAAATGAGTGAAAATTATAGACGTTCAAAATTTCGAAATAATCGCCAGATCGGTGTTTTCCAGTCTCCTTAAATCTACAATATATGCAATAAATACTTAACATTTGAAAAAAAGAAAAAACAATTATCTGATAGACGATGTTTGTCAAAGAACATCGTTATTTAGGTCATAATTGATAGAATATCGTCTATGATCAGTTCAGTTGTCATGCACTTTTAGTTCTGTCCAAATAACTTCAGTCGTGGTTTAAATCGAATGAAACAGGTAACTGCTGCATGCACAACTTGACAAAAATCTTTATGCTATCACCATTATGAATGTCATGATTATAATCATGATCATCACCAACAATTTCTTTCGCTGCCAACGCCCTATCATGTAAAGAAAATTTAACTATATAATTTTTCACTTTATCGCAATAGACAGATTTAGTTGTTTATGTATAATTATCTTTGTATGTCTTATATTTGACACTCAGGTGTTCTGCAATGAGGGACAGCTGTATGATGTATTTCTTCATACAAGCTGCAGAGGCTTGTTGTTTGTTCAACAATATATTTTTCAGAATCCTAAATAAACAAGCCACATTATTTTTTGTTAAGTAGAGGTGATTCAATTAACCGATTTATGTAACAGCTTAGTGGTAATTTTTCTGATGTGATAAAACTTTAGCATATGGCTACGAGCTACGATTATTGAGATATTGGTTAGCCTACAATAACATTTCCAGGGACACGCTCGAAGTACTGGTGCTATTGTTCATTTAAAGAAAGCACGTGATCTGCGGAATAGAAGGCAACTTGATGAATAAAAGAATAAGTTAATAAGTGAACGAATGAATAAATGAAAAAAGATGGATAACTTTTATAGAAGAAAATGAACAACTTTTTCTTTTCTTTCTTTCTCCTTTTTCAATCTTCTTCATCCAATAGTACAAACCGCGCGCTTTATTTCTTCAATATCAACTAATTAATCTCGGTGGTATGGGCGTTAAATTAAAATCTGTAACCACTTGATAACCACTTCACTCTTGTTGTGTTATTTTGACTGTCGAAAAAAAAGAAAAAAAACTACTTACCGTGATATGTTGAGAACTGAAGAACTCTAAATCAAGATTTATTCGCACAGAAACGTTGATGGGTGTATTGTAACACACCTTTTTCTGGAGGACTTACTTCTCCAGGGAGTTTTCAGTTCACACAATGCCAGTTAGTCTTTGATACATTCCTTCCCTGCTAGCGCTATATAAGCGTGCTGTACACACAACTGATGAGTTTGAGTAAACACTAAAAACGAAGAGAGTGAGTGAAATGTTGAAGGCAGGAGTGGAGTGGCAGAGTTCCGTGCTGGGAATGCCCTACAGAAACTGCGTTCGCGGTGAGGCCTTCGACGTCATTTTCCAAGGCTGGGTGAAACTCTCCTGTATGATTCGTTTTTAATAGAGTCGCTATTTAAACTGAGACATAGGCAGCTCGCCCGGTAAGTTCAATACGCTTACGGTAGCGTACACAAGATCATCCGTTTATCGCGGGCCTACCTGTCGAGTGGGAGGCTCTCTACAGGTGGACCTGGTTTGCCAGCTTTCGCTCTTGACTAGATTAGGTCGCTTTCTTTACTTAGAATTTTCTTTACTCATGTGCATACTATCTCTTTTCTCTTTCGCCCTGTCTCGTTACTCAGCGGAAAACATGCATGGGGATGCAAAGATAGATAAAGATAAAAAAAAATCCCCGAAAAGTTAGGTTGATATAAAGGTTGAAAAGTGTGAGAGTGTCAGAAAAGTCTTGGTTTTCAAATAATTAGATCCTATTTGCTGCTCTTCCTAAGGGAAGACGCTGCAACAATAAATAGTTTGACATTAAAATAAACTTGCAAAGCTTTAGGATATAATCTGACAGTTAGATAGATAGATAGATAGATAGATAGATAGATAGATAGATAGACAGATAGATATTTAAATAAAGATTAATGTAAAGCAAGGTTGATCGAGTAAGGAGAAAAAGGAAATAAAAAGGATAATTATAAACAAGTTGATTGACTTTCAAAGAGACGTTGATAGAGAAACTCTGAAAGACAGATGCGTAAATTTGTAATTTTTTTCAGTTAGCATTTTGTATTTATACCGATAGCTCCAAGCGTTATGAAGTCAGAATGCCCTGTCAGATGATACAGTCATTTCTCCCGAACAGCTGGTCTGTCGCTTTTGCCACCTCCATCCTAACAGCTTCTAACAAAAGTAAAAAAAAAGAAAGAAAAGAAAAAAACTTGACACAAATTTGTTGAGCTGAAGGCCAAAGAATTGTTAAAAATTCTTTTAGATTTGACGAGATATACCTTGTGTTGTACAAAGCCCGCTCGGGCTATGATAGTAAAAACAATGTGAGAAGCAAGGCCGGGAAAGCCTGGTTTTAAAACCGGCACTCCTCAGTCGGTAAGGTGGAGAAAGTAACACTTTGCGATGCTCGCAGGAAAAGGGTGGCGTATCTAATCAGCCTATCCTGGGTCTGGGGAAATCCATTACACTCTTATAACTGAACTCGACATTAGATGTCATGACTTCAAGAAAATTAATTTGCTCCGACTAACATAAAGCATATAGAAAGAGCCTAAAGGAAAAAAAATGCATTCTGGGTTCAAACCCAGTAATATGAACTCGAACAAAACGGATATATCCTCATGAGCACAGATTCTGACCTATATCTTAGCTTGGATGATAAGACTACATAGTTTTGGACTAACGAAACGAAAAAAAAAAATCATAAATAGGATGGAAAATTGAAGGGAGAAAGAAGGGCTCAACTTAAGATAGAGCAACATTTGTGGAGTTTTCAAATATCTTTGGTAAATCCAAATTTTTGTTGCATCCGTATAGGCGGGTTTAAAAAAATTCTCGGTGAAGAAAATTGAACACAAAGCTAAAGCAGACATTTTTATTGTACTGATTTACAACTTATTAGTAAACACCCGAGAAGCAGCCAAGGTCAGAGGAGAGAGAAAACACTAGGTGTGTATCAGCGTTTGTTGACGACTTCACTGACATAGACATACTTTATTAGGGCAGTTATCTTAAGTTCATGGGCTGCATATCTTACAACACAGATAAGATAGAAGCATAGCTTTAACTTAAATATTTTTTGGGCAAAATGGATGAATGACGATAAATGAATCAGGAATATCATTTTTATTTAATCGATATTCAGTAGAGTGTAGTTAGTACTTAAATTTATCGGCATTAATTTTAACCATTTGAAAAAAAAAAGGCCGAACAAAGAAATTTGTGGCAGGTATAACGCATGAAGAAAGATTCATGGTGAATATAATATATATATATATATATATATATGCCACTTGGCAAGGTAAATGAACAGAAATGACTCGAAACTCCCCTGACGGTAAGACCCGTAAAACGATGAAGATCACAGGTTAATGAAATCCGTTTTTCCTTAATTTGTGGTGAAGATCCTTATGACGGCGCGGGCCAGTCTTTATGGCATTTATTCCATGGGTCTGATACACTATCAACTATGTACACTGTGGTTCCACTCATAGTACACTGGGATTGTGGTGTTTGGATACTGGCGGGGAAGTTTCCTCAGAGGTACAGGTGACTAGGGTACTTCATCAATGTGGTGTCGATAGTCCAGCGATCCTGAGAGTGCCTGTATATATATATATATATATATATATATATATATATATATATACACACACACACACACACATATGTAGGCTAAATGGCGGAGGTTCAGGGCTAAAATCCTTCACTCCCTCCCCTCCCCCCCCTTTTTTTTAAAATAATCTTTCTTTTCATTTCTTATCCTCAAAAGCTAATTTTTTTTTTCAAAAGCTAATTCTTTTTTCATTTTTTTCCGTTCTTCAATGTCCATACCCCGCACCCACCCTAAATATCCCAATTGAGACTGCTGATCTTGCTAGACTTCAGGCTTTTCTTTAGCTTGACTCTCCTTACCTAAAGGAACTCCATTTACTTTCAGTTTTCACCTCCACCCTCTTCCGCTGCAATACCAAATAGAAAAATGAGCAATAAGTTTTCAGTAGAATCATTTATTTTCATTTATTTCTTGATGCATCTTGTAATCTTAAAGTTCTTGTTAGGGCCCAAGTATATCAACACGATGTTAGCAAGCACACTAGGAGCGATTTTTAAGCTCTGGACCATCTCCCACCATTCCTCACCCCCATCTTTCGTCGCTTGCTAGCTTCTAATTTATAAAAGCTTTTGCACCTAGTGGATATATCAAAATATGTATTTCATGCAATGCTTAAAAATATTTTGTAAAGATTGTTGGAGATGAGCCAAGCTTCGTTAATTTCGTCATTCTCAAACCATGGATATACCATTATAATTATAAAAATATTGAGCGGCAGACATTTATGGCTACTACGCCGTAAACTAACTTTTTTTTGCTTAGGACTACGCCAGCAAGTTCGCATAGTTTCTTTTTAGACTGCATAATAGGAGAATATGAATAAACCCACCGAAGAAACCATTTTTCAAGAGAAGTCACTCTTTTTTTAATGATATATGCATATTTCAAATTTCTTTCCCTTTTTTATGTCTATACACAAAACTTGACACTGCTATTTTAGACTGAAGCTGATAATTCACCTTCTATTAGTTTTACTAGATAAAGGAGTTGCTGGAAAAGATAGATAGATAGATAGATAGATAGATAGATAGATAGATAGATAGATAGATAGATAGATAGATAGATAGATAGATAGATAGATAGAGAGAGAGCGAGAGGGAGATAGATAGATAGATAGATAGATAGATAGATAGATAGATAGATAGAGAGAGAGAGAGAGAGAGAGAGAGAGAGAGAGAGAGAGAGAGAGAGAGAGAGAGAGAGAGAGAGAGAGAGAGAGAGAGAGTTTGTTGGTTTATTCTATAGTGGTTTGTCTAAGGAGTGATGTATTGAGATGCGGCAGAACTTATCATACAACTAAGAAATTTACCTACCCGGTACATGTGAGCGCTGAGCAGTCGTGAGGTTAATGTTACTTTACAATCTTGTGTCCCTCATTGCTCTAGTTCAGTAGTGGTCATGTTTATGGAGAAGTGTGTTGAGACTGGGCAGAGCCTACCACCCAATTAAGAAATGAAGCTTAGAAATGAGTGTTTGATGTGTTTGTACTGAATTCAGTTTTAAAGATGACTTTTAAAGTTTTGCTTCCAAGATCTAGAGCAACCTAAGCAATTAATCATCCAGCTTTCTCAGACACCATCATCACCATCATCATCACACTGTGCACCACCATCATTGTTCTCTTCCTGACAGCAGCTATCTGTATCATTAAATCGGACTCTTCCCAGCGAGTATCATAGACATGTTGCTTAGCATAATTATATTATCTCACACATCATTTAAGACCATCCTTACACCCTGCTCCCTTAAGCATAAGCATGTTGCTTCAAAATTAATATGATACCTATCTTAAAAAAATCCCTTTTTTAAATGGGGAAAACATGAGTTTTAAACTCTAAGACTTAACACACTGAATTAAATATTATATATACTCCATGCCAAGAAAATAAAAACGTGTGAGAAGAATACCTTGGTGCTAAATTATTCAATAAAGAGTAAATTCATTCAAGGATGAGCGACTCAAGAACCGGACCAAACTGCTTTTTTTTTTTTTTTTTTGCAATGGTAGATTATAGAGCAATCTTAAAGAGTATATAATGCTTTGATTTTGTATCACTATTAGCTTTTCTTGCACACACAAACTTAGAGAACATTTCACGAAATTTAAGGTGGTTCTGTTCAAGTTTAAATAATGAGGACAAAGAATTATACTGGAAAAAGCACGATAAAATATCTTTAAACGACCGTTGGGGCTTGTCCTTGGCAGAGTTGCTTTGCCTCTAAATGTTCTTAGGATGATGTTTATTAAATTTAATTTAAAAGGTTGAAAGCCGTGAAATCTAAATATAAACTACATTTTTTTACTTAATATTAAAATTTTAACAAATAATAACTTATCTCCTGGAATTGCCATACATTCTTTCTTTTTTTTTTTTTTTTTTTTTGTTAAAAACTAAGTAAAACATAGGGATTCCCTGCATCATCTTTTCTGTCTCTCTTTGCTTAGTGATCTAGTAAAAAATGAAACCGTCCGTATTTAGTTGTATCTCTAGGCTTATAGTTTCATAGATTCTTCGAACAAATTGATAACGCACAAACTCTTACAGCTTTAGCTTATTTGGAAGACTTAATTAAGACTAAAAAATTTGCTTGCTCCATTCTCCTTCCCCCCCCCCCCCCAAATAAATTAGCTACGTATCTGTTTTTCTTTCATTGAAAATCCAATCGTTTATCAAAGGAATTAGTGATAAGGATTGTAAAATTAAAATTTTGTATCCTCTTTTTGAATATTCATGTTTCTCTATCACTAAATCATGAAGCATACTTAAGGCGTCGAGATTGCAAAAATAAAATAAATGTTGCTGATAATTTGTCTAAGCAATAAAAGTCTATCTAGACGCTTTGTTATAAAAACTGCGATACGCATGGTACACAACAAGGTGTTTTTCTCTGCCCAGTGCATGCCCAGTTCAGAAGCTAACTGGTTGCACATCCCATTTTTCATACCTACCTGCGTAGCGGGTGACTATGAAAGCCGGGCCAGGGAAGCATGTTTTCAGGAGGAGACAAACAAAAACGTTTTTTCATTGTTTTATTTTTATAATATCCACTCCTGCTCCTCATCCTTTATCATAAAAAAATGAAAAAAAAATGAATAATTTCTTTCTGCAATTAAAGTAAAGGTTGTCGATCAGAATCGCTTATAAATTTGCACGATAAATTGTAGTTCACTAGATATTGTTGATATTCACTAGAGCACATTGTTGTATAAAACCCGCTTTACTGGCTTAGGGTTGTAAGGTTAGAAAACTGAGGTTAACTTAGACTGTATGCTCTTCGAAGGTAAGAATTAGAATAACTTACATGAGTGTGAATTAGATTATAATTGCTAA
>JAWDGP010002360.1:625000-642500 GCA_033675545.1 Elysia crispata
TCAATGCATTATAGATTTAAGATACCATAATACATTTCTGTTGTTAAGCAGTTATTTCCAACATGTTTCTATATTGTATTTTTATTAAGCTAAAACAATCTAAAACGTTGTTTTTTCATTCGATTTTCCCTCAAACAAACTAACCTTAATGAATTCTGCAAAATACTGCTTAATATCATCTCCACATTTTTCCACTTTGTTCTTGAGTTGACGGATGTTTCCCTCTAACTGCTTTGCTTCAGCTGTCAGGTTATCCAAAGTCAGCCTAAAACAGAGCAAATTAATAAACCTATTCTTTTCAAAACTTTCAACTACACGACATGTCAACACAAATGGTGCCTCAATTTCAGAACTTCAGTAAAGATTATTTTTGTTCACAAAAAGAAGTTGATTTAATATATTGAAAAGGATGAAAAAAAATAATTTCTGCAGACAAGAACACGTTTTTGCTTTGTTTTTCTGAACCTTGCTTTCACAATGCACATCTTTGCCTGTTTATTGCTTCAAGTGTCGTTATTTTTACCTTAAGCCCCCCCCCCCAAAAAAAAAAAAAAAACAAAAAAAAAACTGCATCCTCTCACTCCACTGAAAGAAATACGAAAGATAAAACAAAGCACCAAAGCTTGCAGAAATAAAAAATCCTAACAAAAAAGAGAACCTCTCAAAACAAAGTTTCTCTTTCTCTGTTCTTAATCTTTTTTTTTTTTTTTTTTCATAAAAAGATACTAAACATTGAAATATATTTACTTTCCATACACGTAACAGAGGAAATTATTGATAAAGATAACTGCTAGGTAGATGCCAAGTCTCTAAGATGGCGATCAGCACCTGCTAGCTGGTGTGAGAGATTGAGAGAGTTCATCAGCGAAGGACAGTACATCTTCCTCATGCTGCTCCTCTGCCTCATCCACCAAGTAGTGCAACAACGTGACTCTAGGTTTGTTTGCTCGCGTGTCCATAAGCTTATTCAAGGATGCCACCTTGAAGCCAAGAGCATTGCCAGCATAACCGCCCTGTAGGAATTTTTTTTTGTCATATAACAATAATAGTTGAAATGACTGAGAATATGAGCCTCTCTTTGATGTATCACAATATATACGAACCTTTAAAATATAGTAAATTGACAAAGGTAATTTAAAATGTCCACCCAATTTGCATGAGTCAGCTTGTAAAACACTTGACTTATCTACCTCATGCTTTCTATTAAATTTTTGTGAGAGAAATACTTCTGCCAGCTATAAATTTACTTTATTAACTAAGTAGGAAAAATGGGAAATTTTATACACATCAAGTTGTAAACCAAGTGCTTAAACTTTAGTTGAGAAGTCTCATATACATGGGTGCTGTTTCTTTACCAAAAAAACAACAAAAAAACTCACATATGTCTAATGTTAAAAAAAGAAATGATAGATTTGATTTTAGCAGAACTAAGAATGCTGTAAAAGACCAGCTATGGGCCTAGAATTGGATAGAAAAAAAAACAAACAATGACATTCGTTCAGAGATTAATAATTATACAAAAGAAGGTCTTTGTGAGATTATTTCCGCTTTGAAATAAATGCGGCTCATATAATTATGGCATTTTCTTTCGTATGAAGAAAGAAGGTAAAATGTTACCATCACATGAGGCAGTTTCGCAAATTAAGTGCCACAATCTGTTCAAATAGCTCTTGAAAGATGAAAAAAAATTTAAACTGTTTTAAGTATTTATTAAAAAACTTATGCTGTTTATACCCACAAAGAAGTTTTGGGAAGAGAGAAAATTTAGACTTACAGCATTGATGAAGTTGCCAGCATGCAGCACATATCTCAGGAAGCCTTTTAGTGACACACTGTGTAGAAGTTTATCACAGGCTGTGATCATCACTTCAACGTTAGGTTTCAGACTGTCCATGGCAACTCTGAAGTCATCTTTCAGCAGCATGCCATCCACCTGTGGTGTTGTAAGATGATTTATACTTAATTTAGATTAATTAAAAGAAATGTTGATTTGGGGATGGCAACCATTGCCTCATATGATTGATTTATCACTTATATGGACTTCAATAACTACTAAGAAAGTTTTTTTTTACATGCTTTTTTTTTTTCCACATAAATTCAATATAACGCATGTCTTTCTCCCCACATATTTGCTCTGTTACAGGTTTCTTATTTCCTAGAGTATTGTAGGCTTCAAGATCTAACAAATTTAATGTTTACCAACAACGTCTATCCTTATTAATTAATTTACTCCAAGTTATTCATGGTAAAAAATTCTGAAGTGAAAATGTATCACTAACATAATTATCTGAAATCTTCAATAATCTAATCGTTGATGCCAGGACATGTTAAGGTTACATTGGTGTGGAGATAGTCGCAAAAAATATTTATTTAATATGAAAGAAAATAGACCATCAAAGTAAAGCATACTCTAATTTCATAGCCGGGAAGTTCTGAAAGTAGTTGGTAGAATTTCTCAGCATTGCCAAGTTTACTTTTGTCACCCTCAAAGTTCTTGATCAACATAATCTGTAGACAAATAGAACACGTCTTTTATAAGTTGCAATGGTAAACAACAACAACAACAACAACAACAACAACAACAACAACAACAACAATAACAACAATAGATGAAAAGAAAAAAAAATTGTTGAAAATTTAAGTGCTGTAATCAGAGTATTTTGATTCATTGTAAAAAAATTCAAGAGTTATGAATTTATTTTTGTATTGCACCTTCGTTCCTTATCATTATTTACTGGCCTAACAAAAAACGCAGCAGTTTGTCACATATTAGAAAAATTTAATGTTGAAAGAAAGTTGCAAAGGCAAAACACAAAACATTAAATTGCTCTGAAAGAATTATTTTGAATGTTAGTTGAACTTGCATTATAAGTGAATAATAACACAATAGAGACTAGAACATCTGCAGTTTGTTTTTAATCAAGATGGATGCCACTGGAAGCATCCATTTTTTATCTTGAGATTATGTAGAAATGTTGATAGCTTACCTCATCCTTCTCTGGCATAATTTTGTGGAGACCCCGAAGTCTTTCTGACCCTATTGTGGCATTATCTCCATCTTTGATCATTTTAACAATTTCCTCATTGTTGGCTTTAAACTGTTTCAAAAATATGTTGGCATTCATGCTGCGTTTCATGTCCAAAAGATTTATCTGAAAATTGTTTTACAACAATATATATGATGAATGTCTGCGATAATCAAATCTAAATCAAGACTTGAATATTGGGTTGGCTAAACGTAAATATTTCTGGGACCAGCTTTGTTACATAGGATAATTGTGGAAGAAGCCAAGTCATATCTGGGTATCCTTAACATTTTCCCCATGATTAAGAACTTGATGTCTTGTTTTAAAAGTTTGTTTAATAAATTTTTCAACTTCTAGAAAATATTACTGAACATGCCTTTACTTAAAGGCTAACTGTGCATTTTAGCAATTGGCTCATTTTAGACTAGAAACAAGACATATGAAAATATTTATTCATATTTTTCCTGTAAAAATTTCTGGTGTTCCTATACATCAAATGGTTAACAGAAGTGGTACATTAAACAGATTAGAAGGACTAAAGCAGAGGGATTAAAATACATAACTTCTGTTTTACCTCGGTCGGAGCTTTTGCCTGTTTTGGCTGCTCTGCCTTCTTGCTCGTATCCACAACCTTCTGACAAAATAACTGCTCGATTTCGTCATATTCAACCTTCACTGGATCCTCCATCTCTAATACCTCTTTCCAGATATTGTCCTCTTCTAGTGATAAATACATAGGGAGAAACAAAATTAATGCCGGAATTGAAGTAAATAATCAAGAGAAAGATTAATAGTAAAAGACAAAGGCATTGGGTAAGCTTAATGAATACAAGTGCATGTAAAAATGCCCGGGAAAGAAAAATGTTTCAAATTGTAGCTTTGGATATTACTTTATAAAATATCGGTATGAGCAGATTGTAATATGGATTCACCTACAACTTATAAATACATATCATAGTGTTGGGTGAGAGAAAATTGTGACCACAATATGATGAAGGCAAATGAAATGCTATGTGGCATGAAAATGTAGACAGCTTTAGAAGATCATGTCATAAATGAATTGTAGGAAAACAATACTAGAGACAATGAGATAACAGAAACACCATTCTAAATACCTTGTGTACTTTGAATGGAATCAAAGAGTTATAACAGGATTTTGTTTTTAAAACTTTAAAACTTCTTAATTTAAGAGCGTTATCCTAAGTGTTTAAGAAAGACGTTTCAGCTAAATGGCTAACCATCGGTAGATCCAAAACACCTCATCATTATGATAAGAAAATCAAGAAAAGTAAAGTAAAGCAGATCATCTGTAAAACGCTACTATGATAACTTAGTTATTTAGAATCATGTATATATAATATTAATAATTACCAAAATTAATTCACGCTATTTATATTGTATTCAAATGACCTTATGGGTTTACCTTTCTAAAAAGTAACTTTCATTTCCTACTTATACTTTGATTATTACAGAGAAAGCAAAATCTATATGAAGACACGAACAATTTATTAGAACGAATATTTCATAAAATATAAAGCCCTTGCATTATCCTCCCTAGCCTGATTTTTTCAAAAATTTCTTATTCTAAGCAAGTTGTCATTTACAGAGTAATATTTCTAATTAAAAATACTGAATCTGTATAATGGCCACGTAGCCAGAATAAACCAGTGTTCTGTCTCCCTATTTTCCTAGGTAAGTTTGCCTTTCAAGGTTATTTTGGCAACATGGTCAGATTAGCAGTGTTCTGTCTCCCTCTTTACCTTTGTAACTTTATATTTCAAGCTTATTTTGGCTTGATGGCCAAATAAACTGGCAGCCATTAACTGCAATCCTTGTTTTACACAGCTTTTTAAACCTGGGATGTCCAAACTTTTTGCAAAGAAGGCCAGAAAATGTGTGGGGGCCGACTATTTAGCCTGACATCCTTTGAACCATTAACATTTAATTATTATTGATTTGAAGGCAGAGGCTGAGGGCCAGTGTAAATTTGAGCACGGGCCGCATTTGGCACCGAAGGTCGAAATAGAACATGCCTGTTTTAAACTGTTACCCTATTCTTAACCACGTAACAACCAACAACCGTACAGTTATGTGACTCACTACTTAATGACTGTGCAGGTATCTTGGACCAGTTGAAAGTCTTCATCTTGTGTTTGGGCTTGGGCGTTGTTATAGGGTGAAGGGACGGATTTTGATTGTTGAATCCTCTCATAGGTGGACCAAAGCCTGGTGGTGGCGGTGGTGGAGGTGGACCAAAGCCAGGAGGTGGCGGTGGTGGAGGTGGTCCACCCATCATTCCAGGCAGAGGTGGAGGAGGTGGAGGTCCCGACATTCCAGGTAGAGGCGGGGGTGGCGGAGGTGGTGGCGGCCCTCCTGCCATACCAGGAAGGGGCGGTGGAGGAGGTGGAGGAGGTGGCGCTCCTGCCATACCAGGGAGGGGCGGTGGAGGAGGTGGAGGAGGTGGCGCTCCTGCCATACCAGGAAGGGGCGGTGGAGGAGGTGGAGGAGGTGGCGCTCCTGCCATACCAGGGAGGGGCGGTGGAGGAGGTGGAGGAGGTGGCGCTCCTGCCATACCAGGCAGAGGTGGAGGCGGCGGTGGTGCGGGCGGCGGTGGTCCATTTGTTTGAAACATCCCTGGAAGCGGAGGGGGTGGAGGAGGAGGAGGAGGAGGAGGAGGTGCGGGTGCTGACGGTGATAAGGAAAGATCGTTGGCACTACCGCTGGAAGATTTTGTACCGTTAATGTCCTGCACAGCTGCAGCTGTTGCACCCACTGTCGTGACAGTACTCCCATGAACCGAACTAGGATCGGGAGCAGAGCAAAAATCCAAGTCTGTCTGTACACTGGAGTCTTTAACTTCACTAGTAGACATTTGAGATACTGGTAACGGATGTGATTGGGAAACAGTTCTTCCTGATTTCCTCGCTGCTCTTTCAGCAAGAATAGTATCCAGATTTGGCGGTGAGTTGGAGTCTGTGTATTTTTCACTTTTGTCATCCAAAACAACTGCCATCTGAGCAGCTTGTTCCATCAACTCCCACTGGACATCACTAGAGAACAAGAAAGAAGCGATTTCCTTTAGTTTTTAGATCGAGCTAGATTTATGACGAGCACTTTCCCTTTACTTCACTTGGGAAATATTGACTTTACTAGAACTAATTTTTTTTGTATAATTTGGTTATCTTTCATTCATCTACATTTGCCTACTCTTTCGTTGTTTTCACTTTTAAAATAAACGCTCTTACATTAACTCTTCTACAGATTTAGAAAGAATGGAAGCTCATTTGAATTCTTCAAGCAAGACCGCCCATTTGAGTTATCGAAATAACAAAATATAACACTTTTGTGCATGATCAAATCTGCCAAAAAATGATGAAGTATTAACATTCTTAAAAGTAAAACCATGCTTGTTACCATATCTTTGTCTCTGGATCAATCTGCAACAAGGTCTGAAGGATGATGAGGAACCTGTCCGACAAAGGCGTGTTGTAAACCTGGATATAAAAAAAAATAGGACAAAATTATTTTGAAATAAATTTTACATGACTTCCTTGTAATAAAAGGCGATTGCTAATTTTCCTCTGTTTCCCACTTTTTCCCTAAAATTCTCCATTGAATAGTTGGTTGTTTAAATAGGCTCAATAGTAGTACTATTATTATTTGAACCCTAATTTTTATTTAATTTATTAATTACTCGTAGTAAAACAAAAACACTAATACCAATGACAGCTACAACAAAAGCAACAATAGTCACAACTTCAACCGCAATAGCCATATATAGGCTCCAAAGGCAAAAAGTAAGGATCATACTGGTGTCGCTGCTGGCAATGGAACAAACCTTGGAAAAAATAACATCGAAGAGCTGCCTATGATTCCCAATATCAACATTCCCTGACAAGGTAGCGGCCATTTCCTCATCATCCTCGTGCTTAAACTCCTCAAAGACGTCACACTGGATGTCGAGGTCCTTGTCGTTTTCATTCCGGAGGTTGGGAATGATGTCCAAAAGGTTTAAACCTGTAATAAACAAAAGGCAACAAAGTTCTGAGGTGCTCTAGAATGGTCAACATAACGTGCAGGATAAGTTCTGGGCTTGGCATTTTTTTTATCGACATGTAGATCCCATGATCGGACCTAAATCATCATGGGAAAAAAACGCAATACCAATAACCGAAGTGAATAATAATTCAGCACTTGTAGGGGTTAATAACACCCTTAAGTTACACTGAAAACTAAACGCACGCAGATTTTTTTTATGAAACCATAAAACCTTCCTATAAATTTATTCCTAATATGTGTCGGCTCAATTAGATTATTATCATAATAACAGCAGTTGTACAGTAGGTGTGATAAAAGTCTTGACGATAACAGTGTGTAAAATACACTAAAATAACAGATTTAAGCTTTGATAAAACCATAAAACCAACCTATAAATTCATTCCTGATGCGTGTCCTCTCGATTAGATCCACAATCGCGCACAAGATGCAGTTGATGAAAGCCATGAGGGTGGTCTTGTACGGTGTCATCTCACATGTCTTTAGCTCGTTGATGATCAGAGAGAAGCGGTAGCGCATCTGCTTCATTATCTGATTTACATGGGAAAAATTGCAATTTTGTAGATTAAAGAAGTTTTACAGATATATGAAAAAAATATACGATTTTGGTAAAATATGTTCGTGTGGTCACTGCGTTAAAGAATGGTAAGAAAGAGCATGCCTTAAAACCTCTCTTCCGTTTTCTTTTTCTCCTTTTTTTTTTTTTTTACTGACTTTTGGATATAACTAATTCAGAAAAATACATTGTCTTTACGTTTTTTTCTCATCTGAATAATGCGTTTCCGTGCTGTTAAAATTAGGAGAATTTTTTTTTTCAAAACGGACATGTCACTAAAAAAATCATTAAAAAACAACGTTTCATGTCTCAATTCCTTAATTTACATGCAGTTAAGTTAAGATATATCTACCCTCACAGCCAATTTATTATTTTATTGACAACTTTTTGAAATATCATCCTGTAAATTCATCTAAAAAAAAAAAACAAAACAAAAAAAAAAACTAGTAGCGCAGAGTATTTTTTTTTTCTAAAAAGAGAGCTGTGCTGTGTGAGTTAACGATCAAAATTTTTGCTTTAAAGCTGGTAAAAAATGTTATTTAAGAAAAAAAGTGTTACACCCATTGTGGACCAGAAAAAGTGTGTTGTAAGGGGAAATATAATGAACGCTATGATAGGTATACGTAGAAACAAATTATTATTATTACTTTTTTTTTACTTTTTAGAAGGAAGATGAGATTTACTTTTTTAATCTACATAATCAGAGAGAAAAAATCGTTATTTATTCGCAGAAGGAAAATGGTCCCGACAATTAGAGCCTTTTCTTTACAAAGGAGAGGAGTCGAGCTCTCTCAGCGTCTACATTGCCTGCCCCTTAGACAACGGCACTGCACATTGGACGATTTAAATCTTAATTAAACTTAACTCAAACAGTTTCTAAGGCCCTTTTTCTCAAATTAGAAAAATAAAGCTGTGTATGACCAATGGTAAAGTGTGTTCCAGATTTTAATATAATTATATATTTTAACAATAAAAAAAGAAATAAACCCAGAGCAATTATCCGCATAATTCCACTTAAATTGCTTATATATTCTTTTTGCACAAACTTCGTAACACCTGAGCTATCATAGCTATCATGATAGTTCTAAGATTTCATTGTTGATTGTCAAAAACACCTAACATTTTGGAGCGCAGTTGTAAAAACCATTGTGCTAGGGATTTTTCTTTTCATCCCATATGTAACAGTACAAACAGACAATATTCCAGCGGGTGAGTAAACGAAAGGCCGAAAAGAACTCTTGAATAGCAAATAATGGGAATCAAATTCAGGCTCTTCATAATGTGAAGGGGGTTGTGTTATCTACTCAGCAGATCAACACTTCGAGGTGCCAACTTTTATACCGGCGTCTTCCGTTGTCAAACCTACCTAGACAAAGCATCCGATTATACGTAGGACAACAAAGATTAATAAGTTTGAGAAAACAATGTAAATATTCATACCCTAAATGTGTCCAGAGCGTCTAAAGCCAGTTTATGTCCCTCGGCTGAATACATGCAGAGAGCAGAAAGGAGGTCCACCACTTGTTTCTTCACCATAGCATTATTTGTATCCATTGCTGAAAAGTCAAATGAAGCCAAATAAGTTCCGAGTTTTCGAAACAACGCGAAATGCTACAAAAAAATAAAATAAAAAATAAACAAAATTAAAAAAAAGCAATAAAAAACTTTTCAAAATATTTTTGAAAAATTATCAGTATTGCTCTTTCGGTGATGGTAATAGTAAAATATACTCACGCTATAGAACTGTGGGCCAAATCTTCCAATTTTTTCAAGATTCCGTTCTTTTGTTTACTCCAAGAAAAAGAAGAATAGAGGCGAAAAATCACACACTAAAAACAAATGTCTTTCTGCGTGAAGAAAGAAGCCGAAAGCGTTTTAAAGCCTAAGCATATTAAGCTGAGATCACTGTATGTGTGTATGTGTGTGTGTAACTGGTGGATTGCGTGGTGTCTGTAGGTACCTCCACACCATGGTCCTCATGACCAGAAAACATGGCTAGCTCGTGGCAAGACATGCGTTCAAACAGGATTACGTAAAAACAATTCCGACTGTGAGTCAATGGCACGCAACTTTCTACGGTTTGCAATTCAAAGTTTTAGAATCCAGAGAAAATGCGTTAGTGAGTTGAGTAATCGTGTTTTCACCTTCACGTTGTGTGACGAATGAATTTGACCTTTTAGCATACACATGTCGGTATCTAATTCTAAAATGTTTAACGTTTTCAAGGTTTCATTCAAAGCCTTTGACCGACATCTACAAAAATAGTGAGTTTGTCTTACTCTTACCCTCAGGATATTTTTCTGTTTTGAGGATTAACCTATGAATGTGAACTTCCACACAGATGAATCTAACTCGATGAATCTCCGTTTTGGTCCAGCCACGACATATCATAATTATATGTATAAATATCAAGCCCTAAACTAACAAAAGAAAAAAAAAATAATATTATGACAATAAGCCAATGCTCTTCCACCCTAGCTATTTATTATGAGGAGTGCTGAAGTCAGTTTATTATTTGTGAGACCAGTAACTATTATAGTACACTGTTGAACAGATTTCGTTGTAATCAATGGATGTTTATGTTTATGTTTTTGGTTTTTTTTTAATTGCTTTGTTTTCCTTGGTGGGATCATTTTGCTAAAAGATATTCTTACAATATTGTGAAATATTAATGATGTCACAATTAGAGAGATTTGATTAAAGTAAAAAGGAGAAAAATAATAACAATGTAGGACGATCTTGCTCTTAAAAGCTTGTATTTGTAAACTAAAACTGTATTGCTATTACATCAATAGGGTGAATAAGTGTAATGTAATTTTTGATCGTAAACAATAAAAAAAAATAGAAATCAGATTTTTTTCACCTCTACTGCTCTTTTAGTAAGTTTCACCCTACTGACACATCTATGGTTATAAGCAAGATTGTCGTGGGTGGTGAAAGCTCTTAATACACTTGAGGGAATCATCCTACTAAGGGACATTAAACGATAAATTGTTAAGAAAATGAAATCATAAGTTGTTCCCTTATTGTAATTGATCGTACGTGGTAAATTACAGGACTGTAAAGAACCCTCAATAAATTTTTTTACAGTAAGAGTCTGTAATATTTTCTATGAATTGCAAGTCCATTACTAAAAGGGAAGTTTTAAGAAATGTGCAAAAATTGACTTCCTCTTCTTTACTCAGTGAGGACCAATCTCTTCGTGTATTTGGCCCACTTCTCACTAACATGTGAGCATACGGAACAAAGACGTCAGCTCAGCCATTTCAGTTACAGTAGCCGAAACTGGAAAAGACATTCTTTTTCAATTCGAGGGAGAGAGTTATACAAATAGATAGAGAGATAGGCAGAGAGAGAGAAGAGAGAGAGAGCACAGTGAGAGAGAGGGAGAGAGAGAGAAAGAGAGAGAGAGAGCACAGTGAGAGAGAGAGCACAGTGAGAGAGAGAGCACAGTGAGAGAGAGAGAGGAGAGAGAGAGCAGAGTGAGAGAGAAGGAGAGAGAGAGAGAAAGAGAGAGAGATAGATAGAGAGAGAGAGAGAGAGAGAGAGAGAGAGAGAGAGAGAGAGAGAGAGAGAGCAGAGGAAAACATGGCAGATCCCTAGGTTTAGAGAACACTCCAGGTTGCCTGTTTGCTTAACACTCCAGCTTCTGAGGATGATCCCAGAAAAAAAGAGTCTCAAAGTAACGTTAAAATATCCTTTCATTAACACTTGTGACACACTTTACTGTCCAGGAATTTTTTTTTCCAGTTTTTAATTTACCAAACAAGTGGCCGGTTGAGTAAGTAAATCTTCCCCCAACCCTCCTCCACCGCCAACCCATAAAATTATTTTTCTTGCTTCTCCTGTAGATAAAGAGCACGTACGGAAAGTTGCGGGATGAAAAAGTTTGAGCATTGCTTCTAGTTAAGTGAAATTTTATAAAATTCAATGAAGCAAAAAACAGAACCAGAACTTCATGCATAACTAGTTATTTTATATAAATCAAAATAGTTTCTCAACAAGGAGCTTTGGAGATGAGAATGAAAGAGATATAATTTATTGTATAAAAGATATTTCGCGGATAAACTTTTATCTTTCTATCGCACTCGCGACGAATTTGAGCAGGATTGAGTATATCCACATAATGGTGTTATGGAGTAGCTATGAATTTTTTTCTCTCTTTAACTTCACCTGAACCTCCTCAAAAGTGCAATTTAGGGAGTTATGGACAAGCGCCGCATATAATGATGGGAAAATATTTAATGACGACGTTGGAATGCCATAACGTACGGAGTCAGTTAGACACACTAGGTCAAAAGTTGTCATTCTGTATTAAACATTAAAATAAATTCGGCACACAAAGGTAATATATTAGCATTGCTTTCAGAGAATGTAGCGTTCGGTGAAGAAACATTCAGTTCCGCAGGGAGTTTCTTGGTAATGTGTCCTCATTTTTTCACGAAAAATAATGTTCTTTGAGAGTTTTTTTTTAAAGTATTTATAACAAAATCTCGTCAACATCTTTGTGATGATCATTATTCTCTTAAAAAAATAACTGATTACTAAACAGGGATGTTATGTAAGAATGTGGCTTTCCGACATAAAATTAAATGTATATGTTTTGCACCTAACTGGCCAAGTATGTGATAATGAATTGTTAATGTAATATACAATTCTCTTATATAAAGGAGTTTTTTTTTAGCAAAGAGAAAGTTGCTATTCAGTTTGCATTTTCTTCGTTTTTTAAAAATACTTTTAAATTATTTTGATGATCATAGTTCATTGGGTCAAAAAAGTAAATATTCGTAACAGTTTAGTAAAGAATCAATCATTGTAAAGAATAAAACGTTTAGAAGAGAGATAGCTTAATGTCTAAGGTTCAGTATAATATCTAGAGAGGGAATGAGGAAAAACTTGGGAATGTGATTGGAAGAAAATCAAGATCATTGCCGCTTCTTTAAAAGTACCTCAAACGTTGTCAAAATGCAACCATTAATCATCTGTTTAACTTGATAGGCCTACCAAAAGACGGAGTTTGTGCTGAAGAATTTTAATCTTGTCAAAAGCGCTGGCGCTAATACCAATGCATGTTCAGAGTATGATACGGAATTTAAGTCAAAAAAAAAAAAGACTACACCGAACACAGTAACAATAAGAGTTGGAGATATTTTACTACAAAATAGTACTAGGCACCTATTTTCAATGCTTTTGGTTGGTGGGCAGAGATCGTGACTTCTAACAAAGGTACGTAACTCTCTATGATACCTAATTCCCTATCGATACAGTCCAGTCAGGAGTTCACTGTCTTAGTCACGCGTGCAGCTAAGAGCAGAGATCATACACTGTACAGGGTTCACCAGTCAAAGCACGCACTTAGCACGGTCCCAAAAGATATAGGTCTAGGGCGATGCGGGCGTAGGTTAGCCTTCGAGGAATGAATGTGAGAAAACTGGCAAAAATGAATGAAATTCCGATATCAATCACCTACCAAATTAATAATCTTGCTATGAAAAGTAGGAACAAAGGGTCTTTAGAAAGGAAATTAATCAAGGAGCGAGACTTGATAATATGAACGAATTTTTCATGGTGCTTTCTCATTGTGGAGTTAGAAAAAAAAGGCTAAGTTGATTATATCGGAAGCCATATGCAAAAAAACATTCAAGAGTCTGAAGGAATAGCAAGGTCAATCAGAAATGTTAATTGAAATAGTAATGTCAAAGCGACTCTGGGTACTAAAGTGGGGCGGATTTAATGTAGTAAAACATAATCTTTACGCTATGCAATGCAATACAACGAGCTTATTAATTTCCACCCTCGTCAAAAAAAACAAAACAAAAAAAAACAAAACAAAACAAAACAAAAAGCGAATTAAAGGTTAGAAAAAAAAACCCAACAACATCAGAATATGCTACATAGATCTGCATATAAAGATTGCAGTACGTTAATCAAATAAAGCACAAGATTAGTCACATTCTTTCCTTGAAACTAAGTTGGCAGTTTGTAAAATAGATAAAAGGCAGCCCACCTTTGATCAAGCGCCTGCAGTACGCCGGTTTCTCTACCAGTAGCGCGAGGCCGATCTTGGAGTTGAGTACTGCCTTGATACACTCCACACACTCGATGAGCACAAGAGCGTCGGAGAGGACAGTGACACGCTTCAGGGCGAGTGTGTCCACGCAGTCCAAGAGCCGCTCCAGACCCTCGTTGTCCAGAAATCCCTGCATCCACTCCTGGCTGCAGGACCGCAGCTTTCTCTTCACGCTGCTGAAGGTTTGAGCTGGAAGACAGGATCGGTCCCAGTAGTGATAATGATGAATGATAGAAATGGAAATAAAATTAGTAATAATAATAACGATAATGATGATGATGATGATGATGATGATGATGATGACAATAATAATAATAATAATAATAATAATAATAATAATAATAATAATAATAATAATAATAATAATAATACTAACAATAATAATCATAATATTAATAATATTGATAACAACAACAAAAGCAACAACAACAACAACAACAACAACAACAACAACAACAACAACAACAACAATAATAATAATAATAATAATAATAATAATAATAATAATAATAATAATAATAATAATAATAATAATAATAATAATAATAATAATAATCATAATAATAATAATATTGACAACACCAACAGTAACAACAAAACTTAGGGTAATAATTATTATAATATCAATAACAATAAAATAACAATATTATTATGAAGAATGATGATGATGATGATGATGATGATGATGATAATGATGTTGATGAAACTGGTTGGTTATGTGTGTGCTTTGAGAAGCTCAGTCTATAGTAAGAGAATTTTAAGTCAAAGTTCAAAAGCAAGAAAAAAAGTTCTAAAGAAAATAAAATAAAAAAAAAAAGCGATGTGGGAAAAAATTCGACATTGTCGCTGCCGGGGCTGAATTCCTCACGACGTTCAGATTTGACAGGATGGAATAGACAGGAATATGGCAGAAAAACAGAGAACGTGCGATAAGCAGACCTGGAAGCGCATCTGCTTCTCCTCAGTGCAGGAGGCAAAAATTGATTTAATTAATGTTACTGGCACTTCAGCGGACACAGAGTTATGCTTCTTGGGCCCTGTAAGAGAAAGACGGATGGAGGTCGACCTAACGACCAGCTCATGACCCGAGCCGGGAAGAAAGTTACCACCATAATGTCTTAGGAAACGCCGGTGGTCGAGTTGTAGATATTCTACCACGAGATTTGTAGAATTCTCACTCTCGTTGCGGGTTCGAAACACAAGCTGATGGCGGATTCATACGAAAGCATTTTTTAAAACCCCCCGTTCGGGGTGACGAGCGCGTCGCGTGTGTGTGTGTTTCGAAAAAAAAAGGGGGGGAGGTTGGGAGTTGTGTTCATAAAAGGCTTGTTGATTATCTTGCTTTTTGTAGGGTTGACTTAAATAATCCTCACACAAAACAAAGGAGGTCAAAAATTGTTTACTCTTAAGCAGCAACGCATTGTGAAAAAATGCAGTTTACACGAAAACCTCTGAGATAAAAAATAATTGGACATCTGAAGCTCCCTAACAAAGATTTGGATATAATCATCAAATGTGACCGCCCTCTTCGATAAGCCCTTCATCCAGTATTGTCCTGGTTAAATAGATTGTGCGTGAATCACCTACAGGAGTGCAACACAGTGTATTTGCGCTGCACATGTTAGACCCCATCAGACATACTTCGCAATTGCGAAACATGGATCTCGGTTTTGTAACACACATAATAAGATACAGCTTTTAACCGTTGATGCAATACCTGGTTAAAGGGGGAAAAACGTCCCTTTCTTATAATGGTATCAAGCTTCATTGATCTTTTTATGGGAACATAATTATAACAAGTTTAAACTCATCCATACATTTATTCGGGGCTGTGGGCATGAGTAAAAGTATACCGGTTTAAAGAAAACGACGAAAAGACAAGGTGGTAAATCTGAGAAAACAGCTCAGTAGAAGATTTGGCAAGGCAGATTATCTGCTTGCGGATTATCCAGTGCTCACGTTGAACTTTGAACTGCGCACTCTCAAGTCGTTTGTAAAATGTCTAAAAAAAGGGACAATATTCATATTCATGAGTATCTACTAAATAATCTAAACGGTACACACACGTAATGACTCTTGACTCATTAGCTTAGCTCTTTGTACAATCACATTGGATCAAAATAGATCAACGTGAGTCTGTTCTACAGGCGTGTAATCCAAGAAATACAGGTGTCCAATTGTTTCCTTCCAAATGATTTTTCCATAATAAAATTATGTTTATTGGGTTCAGCAAGCAACCATAATAAAAATCTACAAATAAATCAATTTACGTAGTTTTTTTTTTTCTAATAAAGACATAATCCGATTTCGATAATGTTTTTTGAGTTTAACTCCTCAGTATAAAATTATATCTTGCTGGGTATGGTAACATTGTAAAAAATAAAGGTATCATCATTAAGAGAAAAGTGCATGTCAGTTCTGGGGAAGTACCACAATGGTAACTATACACAGCGAAACTTGAAACCAGCCTCCCATCCATCTCGTTAATTGCTTTTGCAGCACGAATCAATTAACCAGGGGTTCAGATAAGGATACTCTGCGCAATTTATACTGATTTAGTTCAGGTGGTGAGCAGGTCTGATTTTGTTTTGTGCTTCAGTCGATGAAAATAAGTGGTGTAATGGATATGAAATGGGTTATAAGTTAATCTTTACATCTGTTGAAAATAAATAATCCTTGTAATTCTCTATCTGCTTTTCAAAGTCTGTCTGCATATCTATCTATTTATCTATCTGTCTTTCTATCTTTCTAAATAGGTGTATATCTCTTTACTTATCTGTTAATTTACTTTTCTAAATAGATATTTATCTCTTATTTACTTATCAATTTATTTATATAACTATCTAAAATCTATTTATCTTTCTGTTTTATTTATTCACCACATTTATTTTATTTATCTATTTACTCTCTCTCTCTCTCTCACACACACACACACACACACTCTCTCTCTCAATATGTTTCTCTCCATCCATAACCACATATCTGTTCATTTATAACAATATCCAATCCCCCAACATTCTCATCAATTTTTAATCAAAACGTTCCTATTTCCTACCCTCAAAGTTGGCCATGTATTTGAATAAATTCCCGGAGTAAGAGTATGACATTCCATGCAATATTGATGTTTGACGCTCTCTCCTTAGCAAACCATGGTAAAACCAACTGGGCACATCTACAGCCAATCCCGTTCTTGACTGATTGGTGTCTTAGTCAAGGTCACACCAAACATCTTTAGGTTACTTCATCGCAACGCTTTAAAGAACTTGATGATGTAACCCTTCAAGAACTTACAAGATCTATTGCTGCTGCTTTATCTTGCGTTATATAATCCACTCCAGCTCTGAGTATGAAAATTAACTGTAAATATGGTTCTAAATGCAAAGGAGCCAAGCGGCTTTGTTCATCACTTAATGTATCGGTATAGAAACTGTTATGTCTGTAAGCTATAAGATAAAGGAAAAAAAAAAGGTTTCAAATTTTGATCACTGGTTGATTAAAAATCTGGCATAACAAAGTAAAGTTTGCTTACATTTGTTTGTGTAATTACCCCGCTATGATTTGGCTATGTTAATATTAAAAATAACCATGACAAAAAACGGCTAATTTTAATACAACCAGGCAAAGCTATTATTTAACACATCATTTCGCACTGCCCTTCGAAACCTATTCTTTCTATAGTTTCCTTATTGATGCTCTGTACAGTATACTAGTAGGCATGTCTTTTTCGTAACTCCCTGACTTGAAATAACAGAATGATATATTATCTTATTTTATGACTAACCAATTTATTGT
>JAWDGP010002360.1:645000-665000 GCA_033675545.1 Elysia crispata
CTTTGACCTAATTTGACAAAAATATAGATAATGTAAAACAAAAGTGCCAAGATATTTTCTGTCAATTTTCCTGGTCTCTTCATTGTTCATAATAATTTCATCCTGCTTTTCTCCATCGCTTTTCTGTCTCACTTTCCATTAACGCCCAATAACGTTCAATGGGAAAAGAATGTTACTTTATTTTCTATGAATAGATACACAGTTAAGAAATCATCATTTCGGTAATTACGCTTCTTATTATGTTACAATTAGTGGTGCTCTTTTTCAAAACATGCAATGTTCATGATTCTGTTAACATCTGCGTTTTACACTTAGTAACTTTAATTAAAGATGGCCTTGATGTATGCATGTTAGAAATGATTTGTGTGCATTTCTATTCGCTAAAGTGATTTTAACCAAACTATCAACTGAGTCATGAGACCCTTACTTTCAATTTAGGTTAAAATAATATTCTGAATGATCACTGCTTAAAGTTTGGAGATCAATTTTCAAATGGGTCTCTTCTTTGCATTTTTACACATCTTTGTCAGACTGATCAGAATCAAACACTTTGTAACTATCACATAGTGATAACAAAGTAGTGGAAGTCTTAATTACAAATTATGACCTAATGTCTGGCTGCATATAGTGTCAGATGACGATCAAAATATGAAAATACACTAAATCGGTTGGAATTATCAACATTTAAGGCTATAGTATTATGTGAACATTCATCTTCCTATCGTGGCATAAAAAATTATTCAATTATTTAATAACTCATCCTTCTGTCTACCTATCTATAGGCTATTTATATATATATTTATCTAACGATCTATCTATCTATATTCTCTCTAATTTACCTATTTACATACCTACCAATTAATCTCTCTATATAAACATGTATATAACATATATATGATACATATGTCTGTCTATCCATCAATTTATTTCTCTCTGTTACATTCATTTATCTATCTACTTATTTTTTTAACTATCTATCTATCTATTTTGATATCACGTTTGAAATTATGCTTCTTAACAAACAACAAACTTCATCGAAACATAAATAAAAGCACACATAAATTAAGCTTCAGGGAAAAGAGAAACGTTCAACAAGTTATTAGCAGCCACAAAAAAAAAATCAGTCTAGTTATGTGAATATAGTGAGAACCATATTGATAAATCATGCGATTGCGACGATAACAAAAGCATGCCTCGTCTAAGAAAACTTCCTTCAATAAGGGACTGTCCACCAAGCACCCGAAGAGCACAAAGAGCCAAACAAACAAGCATACATGTCGGAATTACTAAGACCGATTTAAAACATCAATTCAACCAGCAGACCTCCAGTTTCGGACTACTTATAGAAGAAATAAGTTTCAGCAGAGCAACAGGTAACCTCGTAACTATGCATCGAGAGTTCGAATCCCACAAAAGGCAGATATTTTTATGGTCAATTATTTCAATCTAATTTTCAAACCATTGTTTATTTAAATCTCTAACTTTATCATTATCATTGTCACCTATTTAAAAAAAAACACACACACTATCCGCAGCTCTCAGCGAAAATATCTGGAAACGAAATTAATCTAAAACTGAAAACACACTATAATCATGGAAAATCATCGGGCAAGCCTAACCATATTACCCTATATCAGACTATTATGGTCTTTGCATTCAAGAAAAATACTTGATATTTCAAATAACAGCAAAAAATAATAATAATAAGTCTAATTACAGGAAAGGAATTATTTCCAATGCCGAAACCGGAATGAACATCTTAAAAATTAAAAAAAAAAATTGGGAAACGAAGGTATTAAAAAAATAAATATTTCCATAAAAATATTTTATAAGACAAGAAGACCCAGAAACACTCATCTGAAGATAGTGCGGCGAATGTACTTGAGAGATGCAGGTCATGACAATAAGTAAGTAGAACCATATCTATCTATTTATATGTCTGTCGGCAAGTGGAATAAACAAAATATATAACTGTCTCTATATCTCTGTATCTATCTATCTATCCATCTATGTATCTATCTGTCAGTCTGTCTATCTAAATATGTATCTTTTTTTTTCTCTTAAGACATCAAATGATCTATCTATCAATCTATCTATTTATCTTTTTTTTTTTTTCTTCTCTCAAGACATCTATCTATCACTCTATCTGCTTTTCTAAATGTTAAGCTCTATCGTTGTTTATCTTTTTACTTATTTGAATCATTTATATTTTTGCTATTCGTTATCTATCATTAACAAAACGAACTATTTCCGATACGTGATTCAAGTGCAAACCTAATTTGTGTTTATAAAATAAAATGACGAGGTTTTGTTTCAATCCTGGCACATTTATTTTTATCGCTGCCCTTTTTTTTTTTTTTTTTTTTTGCTTGATTCCTGCCTGGACTATTATTTGACAATCCTTATAATTTTTTTTTATATACATCCTTGTCTTCGCTTTCCACGGTCTACTTAATCTCTTTTGATCGTGAAATTACCCTTGCAATTTTTTAAAGTCATGTCTAATGCCTAGCTCACAACCAACTCTGTTGACTAAAGCCACAGGTATTAGGCTTGTTAAAGACTATCTTTTTACACTAGAGGAGAATTGGCCCTTTCTTCCCATGAGTCTTGCATATAACAACGATAACCATTGTTACCCATGTAAAAGTTTCATATCAAGACTATGAAGCACTTGATTTTCATCTAATAACCATATTAGCTTCAGGACCTTAAAATTTGAAAGTAAAAGTAAAAAATATTCCTTTAAAATTTATTGGCAGTAAAACTTTGAAAGTAATAGCCATTGAAACCTCCCTGCTGTATGGGTGGCATGAGGAAGTTGTATGTGTTCGTGCCCCTGTTGAAAACTGCCTTTTCCTGTCGAGCGACATTTTTGTTTTCCTATTTAAAGAATGGAGATCGTCACATTAATATGCCCCACCTTAACCATTTCCTCTCTTCCCAATCCTTGAGAGGATTTTTTAAATTATTATGCTTTTAAATTAGTGTTAAAGATTCAACGCTCTAGTGAAAAGGAAGCTTTTATCAAATAATTACTCAGTGATGGTGATATTTAGATTTGTTGCTTTTCCCAATGAGTCTCTGAGGGAAAACAATTCATCAAGGAAGTATAAAGTTTCTTGGTCACAGCATACTTTGCTTAAACCAGAGTAATTTTTAGAGGAAATTAGCTTTGGGCAACAGAAATTATTTTGCTTTAGTCATTGGTTTATATATTTTTTTGTGTTATAATTGTCTTTTACTGCAATACTGTTCATGAAGCATTGGCTCAGAGATTCAGATCATGCATGAGTAGGAAATATGACTCAATACCAAAAATATATAATGTTCAATCACATAATATGTATTTTGAACTTGTTTGGACGAAATAAAATAAAGCTCGAAATTCATATTACATGATAGATTACATTTACTACATACAATATTTTTTTGTTTTTCTCGCCTCATGCCATCATTGAACGTGTGATTAGTTACGTGCATCGCTTAACAACGCGTGTAAAGAGTTATCTTTTCATGAATCAAATGTTGCCAGCTGGTCTCACTCTTTGTCAAAGATTAATTTCAGTTAGGCAACAAAGCACTTTTATTAATCAATAAGTTCATAAGTTTATAAATAAAATGTTTGTATGATTCAGTTGTAGCATGTGACATTAATAGTGAATGACAAAAGAATTATTTTTGTTTTGATCAACATGGGTTTTAAAAAATATCTTGTATAATATATGCAAACGTTCAGCCTAGCAGACAAAGTCAGGTAAAGACCAGATGCGAAATAAAAAACACATAGGAACAAAAATAGACTAAGTTGGGTAGTTTTAAATAAGTTATGGATAGTCCTGTTGCTGTCTGCGCGACTGGTTGAATATTCATGTGGACTTTATAAGAGAAGGCTCAGAACAGCGTTACACAATTTAATGGGATTTAGCAAATTTGCTACCAAATTGGCTTCTAGAATTTTACATCATGATTAATGTTCTTTCCTTTCGAAAAATGTAAATCTGTTTTTTTTTTTGAAATACCTGTAGATAGAGGGCATCATTTTAGGATAGTGTTAAACTCGTTTTAGTTTCCTTAGTAAAACATGACATGAAAACAAAATGTTATCAGTTGTTTTAGCTGCAAACAATTTACTTTTTAAAACTAATTCTTATCAAGATTACTTTTTGGTCTACAGTTGAGTTAGGAAAATGTTCTATCTTTTAACAGCTTGTTTTGGGTTGCCATATTATAACATTATAGTCTTCTTAGTTTCATGATGGATAATTTCAAAGAGAAAATAATCGATAGATCAATTGCGCCATCAGTATGCCGACAGTGATTCATGAATATACACAGTCATATATATATATATATATATATATATATATATATATACATTTTTTTTCATGTAGAATTTTAGTTAGCATAATGTAAATACGTTATAGTGTGTGAATAACATTTACATGAACATTATTTAGCTTCGTTACTAGTCCAAAGAGTTGAAACTAGTGGTGCAATTCTTAAAAAAAAAAAAGTTAACTTTTATTTTGCAGGAAAAGGAATGAATATTAAATTTTGATATGATCGTTGTTTATGACTCAAAGATACAGTTGAAATAAAATTACACAGTATAACTAAAGAATTTTTCCCCCTGTTCTAAAGGTTAAGTGTTGGAGGAACGCCTCTGCTTTACTCATGGTGATTTTTAGCCTGGAGTATTTTATTTTGAATTATGATCTATCACTCAGCATAGCTATGATTTTAACGGAAATTCAATGAAATCATCAACTTTCAGAGACCTTTGCGATAGTATACATGTCTTAACTTCCGAAAAATAGTAATAAAAAACACGAGTTAAATACATACCCTTTTTGCCGGTGGGCAGGGCTGTAGGGACGTCTCCGTCATTGCCATTTTTATCCACGTTTTCCATGGCCGAGGATCCAGACGTCACCGACATTACAGATTCCATGGATGAACTGTTGCTAGACGCATTCAGAGGAGACGTAATTTTATCCATAGACTCGTCCCCATTGAAAGCGTTGTTAGAAACTCCTGTTTGTTTTACGTTCGAAGAATTGTCACCGCTGGTGTGATCCGTTTCTTTAGAGGTTTTACTGACGACGTTTTTCGGAATTTGACCATTCTTGGCGAAGTTCTTTACTAGAACTTGTTCTTCATCATCGATATCATTGCTGGCGTTATAAGCCTCGCCATCGTCGAAAGCATTATTTACGTCCCCACTATCACTGCTCTCACGTATTTCTAGCGTCCTTCCCGGGTCTACGTTGCTACCTGAATCCTCAGCGGTCGTGTGGCTGTGAACCTCCGCTAGGTGCAGGGGAGCGGACTGTGACTGGAGCAGCGCTTCACGAGGTCCCTCTCCCCCATCTTCCCCCGCGCTGTTTTGAACTGACCCCGGGCATGTAGTAGTGGTAGCGGCTGTCACTGTTACATCTGGGATCAATCCGCCCTGTCCTTGCTGACCCGTCCCTCCGCCACCTTTCGTAGATACATCTGGATCTCCATTATCGTTGTTTGTCACAGATTCTCCCTGCTGTGAAATGTCCGAGGTTTTGTTGGGTTCTGACCCGCTGTTACTTTTAATATCTGCATCTAATAAGCGCTCCTCGTTGCTGTCGTCAACGCAAGCGGAAGTGTTGCTAAAGCCTTCCGAACTATGCTCTGCCTTATGCTTCTTTTTCTTCTTGTGCCTAAGACTGAATCTGCTCTTCTTCTCTTTCTTGTCCGCTTTCGTGTCGTCTTCTTCGCTTTTCTTTCTCCCTCTACGGTGGAATACGTTAGAGAATCGGCGAAAGACGCCCTCCATCCTTCCACGGAACTGAGGAGAACAGCAACGGAAAAAAAAGGTTTGGTTTAATGTTGCAGAAACTCAATATTTTTACGGCTTTTGATGAAGATGACAATAATAATAATAATAATAATAATAATAATAATAATAATAATAATAATAATAATAATAATAATAATAATATGATGATGATGATGATGATAAAATGATGATGATGATGATGATGATGATGATGATAAAGATTAAGTTGATGTTCATGATAATGATGATAACGATCCATATGAAAAGAAAGAAGGAAGGAATGAAAGATGATAATGGCAATGAAGGTAGTGATAATAACAATAAATGCAGATAGTAATAACAAAGGTGTTAGTGAAAAGCAGGTGACACAGTAAACAAATCATGAAGGAACGAATTCGGAGAGAGAGAAGACATTAATGAAAGAAGGTGAGGGAGTAATGGAGAACGATGAGTGTTAGTAATCACGAAAATGATAATAATAGTGACAAATGACATAGTAATTGTGATGATGGTCTGGTCAATTTTGTAGGTGGACATTTATGAGGTATCTCCCCTATAAAACCACTTGCATTCAAAGCGGCAAACTTACCTTCACATACAATTCAAAGCCGCTCGTGGAAAGTTGTGAGCTTTTAACGCAAATTATTAGCTTAAAGTAACATCCCCAGTGAGAATTAGGAAGAGTTAGAGATAAAACACGCTCATAAATGATAAGATAATAGGTGCAATGACATGTGCTTAGCATCAAATGAAAGCCTTAAAATAGAGACACTCACTGAATTTTTTGATTTACTTTAATGCTATTGTACTTTATCATATGCAAATTTGTATTTCATTGGGTCAAATCAACCTGCAGATAAAAAATAATATATCACTATATCGGTGTGTGTGTGTATTCACATACACACGCGCGCGCGCGCGCACACACACACACACACACATATATATATATATATATATATATATATATATATATATATATATATATATATATATATATAAATTCCAGACATCTAGGAACTGTATGACACAAAAACACAATTTTGCTATCGCAACAGCTAAACATATCCATAAATTAAAGAGAAAAAACGATCTTTGGTGAAGTAAGAGAATGGTAATATTTAAATGTTAGTAACAACAAATTTTTGATAGATAGCTGATCAGATCTATTCTTGGAGCTACAAACCGATAAAATTAAATGTTTAGAGGGTCTCTCTAAGTGAAAAATTAGCGACCAGGATGTCATGAAGTTCCATAAATCGATATACCGGTTCCTCGGAAATATGCGATTATTTCTTCAGAAAATATTCTTTACGTGGTGCAATTTGTGAAGAAACGAATGTTTAGTTTGCGTTGATGAAGATTACGTGGTGCCACTCTAGTCTCAATTTATTTAACCTGTTTTTTTTTTTAAACTTAAGCGTGACGTTTCAGACATCACCCTGGAACAGTATAATATCTCGAATTGGACTCATAGGTTAGAAAACACTCTTTCTAATTATTTCAATTTTTAAAACAAAAATATTATAAGAAAGCTTTAACATCATACTTGCGGCACTTACTACAAATCTGTATTTCTATATACATGTAAAAAAGAAATGGATTAAAATACGAGAGCCAGTAGATGTAAAGAACTATCTCCTTAATTTGTCAGTTAAAAGCAAGATTCGTATTTGGAGCACAATGGCGACTTGTTGCCTTTATCATAAATTTTGGTTAAAATTATTAAATTGTAGTGTCTGTCCTTTTATTTTTTATTTTTCTTTGGTATCAACAATTATATGTTTGACTTATTCCACTATTTTGACCAGGAACCACATTCACCAAAAGGTTCCTCAGGTTTTTTTTCATTCTTTGCTTATCCTTTTTATTACTGGAGGAAAAAAAAAAAAAAACAACAAAAACCTTATAAAGGTTTAAAAAAAAATCCGATGTGCATCAAGACCCATGTGCATGATTTGACTGGGAGCCAACACCATTTATTCCTACATTAGATAGAAAGACATAACAAATCAAATATACATTTGAAAAAAAAAAGCAGATATCCACGTATCCTTTAAGGCCGGCACAAAGTAATAACATTGAGCAATGTAAAAACTATGTCCAGGCCCTGTGTCACAATGAACTGAATTACCATAGAGAGGGAAAGAGCCCTTCTGGATTACCAGTTAATGAATGCTCAAGAGCCATTTTCTTTTTCACGATTCTGTCTTTAAACAAATACCTGGCACATAGAATGTGAAGGCTTGTGGCCTTTGCATCTGCAGACTTCAGAGAACCCAGAGTGGGAGGATTAAGAGAAAAATTTAAAGCCGAAATGTATTTAATCATGCCATCTTGGAATTGACAAGAGCTCTGTCAATATAATTTAACTCTCACTTGAAAGTTATGTTACGAGGGAAATAGAAAGAACCGAGTGAAAGATGGAGAATAGAAAAAGGCATTTATTCCTTTTAATTGTGACAAAGCTATTATTGCATGTATAAAAAAGATAACATACTATAAATCAGATTTATTTTCTTTGCATTTATTAGTACATTTTAGTGGTTTGAACTTATACAAAAATTGAACAAAATGAGCGATAGAAATGTTTATCGAAAAAAAAAAAAAGAAGAAGAAGAGGAAGAAAAAATACCCCAACATTACTTTCAGATGAGAAGTAGACAAGTTATCAAAAAATAAATTGACAATACAACAATATAAAACTATTGTCACAATTCATATTGTTTTAGGTCTAATTCTCTGAAGGTTTTAATTTTTTCACCTTTTCAGATCACCTTCAGGAGTGTGAAATTCTTCAGAAAACTGAGCGAAGTTTAAAACCACGTACAGTGTCAATTTTCAAGATCAATAACAGTGAATAGATCGGAGATCAAACTCCCGAAATGTTTGCCTTAACTCTTTACCTGCTTCGTTTATCGACACACAATTTAAAAATAGGTCTTAGTATTAAAGAGGAAATGGAATACAGATGCCCAGAGGCATTTTGATCCCATTTCTGATAGAAAAAAAAAATTCATATCAAGTTAAAGTGTTGTGTGTATGTGAAGTGTATAACTAGCAGTAAAGACTCGTAGTTCTTTATAGATTATTCGGTACTCTATGTTGTCAACAATGCAGGTTTTGTTCCATTTCGGTTTTAGAACAAATGATGATAAAGTTTTATATTTGAGATTCAAGTACCCAATGACGCAAACGGAAGACTGGTCACACTTTATGTTTGTTTGCATCAATTAGTAGAACTGGCTTTATAAGGCACACAGAAACAAGGCTTAAAAAAAGGCATTTTTAAAACCCGTAAACAAATGGACGTCTGCTAACTACAAGATATATAAATATTCATCAAAAACTATAGAGTACATGGTCTTCATAAAACTTTTTTCTTACTTCTTCAACCTGCTTATCTTTATATCTTCTCTCTCCCCACTTCTTTTCCTGTCTGGCTCTCAGTGAATATAAATTATAATTCTCTTTTCCTACGTAACCTTTCTCTCTATTCTCAAACGCGGTTGCTTCCCAGAATAATAAACGGATATGGTGTTGTGGCCTTCATTCTTTCCCTTCCTCCTACATTTTCCTGTAAATGCCTTCTTTTTCTTCATCATCATTTTCTTCTTCTTCTTCTTCTTCTTCTTCTTCTTCTTCTTCTTCTTCTTCTTCTTCTTCTTCTTCTTCTTCTTCTTCTTCTTCTTCTTCTTCTTCTTCTTCTTCTTCTTCTTCTCCTTCTCTCTTTCTCTCCATCCGTTGATCTCCCTTTTTATATATTTGTCATAGGAGGTAGAGAGAAAGAAATAGAAAGACAAGAGGGAACGAGAGTGTCGGGGTCAGAGAGAGGAACAGAAAATTGCTTGCAAAGACAGACTTGCAAACACGCGAACAGAGGGAGACCAAGAGAGGCACGAAGTTAAAACCGTAAGTTAACAAGGAAGGCAAATAACGTGAAACCAAGTAAAGAAGAAACATTATTATTATGCCTCTTCAATTATAGCTGTAAACTGACGGTTGTCCGCCCGTGGCGTCTTCTTTTAAAAGTAATTAAAAATAAAGTAGCCTAAATTAATACAAAAAAAGAGGCATTCCTCTATGCAGGATATTGAATTTTATAATACAACACCAGCACCGAAGAGGAAGTCCGGTTAATTCGATGACTTAAAATTACCAGTGCAGTCATTCAATCTTCTTGATGTTAACTTTAAAAAATACCGAAGTTGCTGGTGGTAACCAATTTAGCATTGTCGGTCATTAGCAGGGACATGATATAAAAATCTTGTTCTTTTTTTTAAATTTTTGTACAGATATCGTTTTGTCAACATAAAAACCAAGGGTGGCATCCAGTTTTGGACGAGTCATTGCGTTATCTTTCGGAGTCTGATTTTAGTCTCGTCCTGTGCTTCTGTGTGTGGATGAAAGGAGAGTGAATGCGATTTAAAAATAGAGACGGGAAAAATGACACAGAGAAAAAGAGTAAGGAGTGTAACAAGAATGTCTAGGATAGAAAGAGAGTTAGGATGGTGTGTTGTCAAATATATAGATATATAAAATATGTACATGTAGTAAGTTAGATATAGTGATTGAGAGGCAGATGGATGGACCGATGAACAGATGGCTTAACAGACAAAATGTTTCAGTGTTGGTTACATTGAAAGAGAGATAGATTGATTCTTGGAAATATATAAAAAAACAAGTAGATAAAAGACAGATAGACATAGAGATAGACAAATAGATTGATTGATGGATAGATTTCTTTGTAATGCAATGCTAAAGCTTGCTATTACTTCGAATCCATGAATTAAGCCAAACATAATTCACAAAATAGATAACTATATTTCGAGAAAAACATTATTTGATGAATTGAAACTGCTCATTCAGCATGTAAAAAATGAAGATAATTAAAATCATTGAGTTTTGACATATAGGGAAAAAACAGTCTTTCGCATGAGATAAACCTTTTGATATTATTTATCAGGTGCACATTGAACTAACATCACAGTAACTGTTTTTTTTTATTATTATTATTATTTTTAGACGGCTATCGCTCTGTCAACAAAGCATTCTAGTGTGCAATTCTGACAAATCATTGCGTTATCTTTCATAGTGCAAACATTGGCTCTTCCTGAGCTTCTGAGTGTGAGATAAAGGAAAAGTGCATCAGGGATTTAAAAAAAATGTCGAGAGATTCTGATTAGTAGAAAAGTTGAGCTATCTGGGAAAATGATGGAGAGAGAGCGAGAAAGAAAAAGAAACGGTGAGGAATGGCAAGGTTTAGAAGATAGATAGATAGAGAGAGAGAGAGAGAGAGAGAGAGAGAGAGAGAGAGAGAGAGAGAGAGAGAGAGAGAGAGTGTGATGCTATGTCTGTTGACAAATATATAGATAGACAGAGAGATAGATAGATGGGTAGATATAGAAATACATTATATATATATATATACATACATATATATATATATATATATATATATAAATATATACACACATATATACATACATGCATAGATAAATACTCACATACATACATACATACATACATACATACATACATACATACATACATACATACATACATACATACATACATACATACATACATACATACATACATACATACATACATACATACATACATACATACATACACACATACATACATACATACATACATACATACATACATACACACACATACATACATACATACATACATACATACATACATACATACATACATACATACATACATACATACATACATACATACATACATACATACATACATACATACATACATACATACATACATGTTTAGAAGTATAGACAGATTGGAAAATAGGCGCATAGATGGAATGTCAAAAACAAAGCAAAGAAGATAGAGATGTAATCACAGCAGTAGAAAGAGAGCAAGATAGATAGATTGATTGATATTGACATTATGCTTTACATAGACTTAATTGTGTTTATATAGATTTAATTATCATTTTTGTATTCTCTTAAAGCAATAAATATTGTTTCCCTATGAAGATAAAAGAAAAGTTATTTCATTGAGCTCTATCCTTTGTAGCATGAATGAAGAGCTTGGGATTTGGGCTAATAAACAAGTGATTTCGAGAAAACAAAAATCTTCTAATGTTTGGTTTTTACTTGATCGCTTGTCCACAACTTCCTTTTTCATATCATATTATACAAGCAATAGAAAATTTGATTGCCCCAGTGCCAATAAATAAATAAAATTAAGAGGTAAAAAGATAGATAATCAGACAGATGATAAGAGATTTAGAGGCAAAAAGTAAATTTCGAGTTTATAATTAAATTTTGTCAATGAAATTAGAAAAGGGAAATAATAGATGGGCGTGAGTAGAAAAATCTAATGCTATTATGCCCCTTTGTAGCTCTTCTTGCTTAACATGCTTAAATTACATCTTCTCTCCATAACAGAGGCAAAAGGAACCTTTTTTGTGGATGGCTTACATCCCCCCCCCCCCCCCCCTCTTCCGAGGACTTAAAACCTCTGGTCTTTTTTATGAACTCAAATCAATTGACAGACTAAGGTCCTGAGGTATCTACTTTCTTTTTATCGATCTTGTGTAGGCAGAACAAATCATTATGGGATGTACTGTTATCGTGTTGTCAACAACCATCAGTGGTGTTATTGCGTTTGCCACATGACATCCCGTTATCTTTCAAAGATGGTGTGTGGCAGCAGCTGGCGTGGCAGTGGGCTCTTATTATGTTAAACTTGACAAGAGTTATGAGCCTATATGGCTATGAGAAACAATGATAGATAGGTGGATACAGAAAGGAAGAAACACGGACGAGCAGTGGCGGAGAAAAAAACTAGAGAAGAAGAAGAAGAAGAAGAAGAAGAAGAAGAAGAAGAAGAAGAAGAAGAAGAAGAAGAAGAAGAAGAAGAAGAAGAAGAAGAAGAAGAAGAAGAAGAAGAAGAAGAAGAAGAAGAAGAAGAAGAAGAAGAAGAAGAAGAAGAAGAAGAAGAAGAAGAAGAAGAAGAGGGAGGAGGAGAATGAGGAGGAGGGGGGAGGTGAGGAGGAGGAGGAGAAGAAAAAGAAGAAGAAGAAGAAGAAGAAGAAGAAGAAGAAGAAGAAGAAGAAGAAGAAGAAGAAGAAGAAGAAGAAGAAGAAGAAGAAAAAGAAGAAGAAGAAGAAGTAGAAGAAGTAGAAGAAGAATAAAAAGAGGAGAGGGAGAGAGATAGAAAGATCGACAGAGAAAGAGAGAGAGGCATGCACAAAGAATGAGAGCACAAAAGAAAAAAAAAACCGAGAGGGGTTTGGAGGAAAGTTAAACAGATATGGATTTCCACATCCATTTTAGAGATACAGAAAGAGAGGTCAAAGAATCCTACTTCATCTGATTTGAATTATGTAAACGAAACAGGGTACAAGATAATGTGGAAGAATGAAAAAAAAGTGTTAATGAAGGAGAGATACGCATATCAATACGCGATATTTTTTTACAAAACAAAAAAAAATAATAAAAAAGATTAAGTTAAAATTTCATTTTCAAATCAAATACTTATCCGAAGATCAAAATCCAGGGCAATTTTAAACAAACAAAATCATTTCATTTTATATAAATCAAGACACAAATAATGTCAGAGCAACTTAACTTAGAACAGAAAGTACATCTACATGCCTCTGAGTTGCTAAGTTTCCTATTAATAAGTTGGATTCATTACCAAGCCTTAAGTATTATTGAATAATTATGAATATACTGAAAAGCATGTATAATAGGTCCAAAATTTACGCGCACAGGCAGTACAATAAAACTTTTGTCCTTTAAGCGAAGTACTTTGCTTTCAATGAAACACTTTTTACCGGCATTCTCTATGGCTTAAATAGTTTAGCTATGTATTTTTAAAAAACATAAACAGCCAGTAATATTATTGTTCTTCATAATGGAAGGTAACTAAAAAATCGTATTCGGTAAAATATTTCGTTGAAAAAAAGATTGAACAAAACAATTAACAAAGATAAGATAAATGAAATAGACCCACGCATATATAATTGCTTAGTATGTACAGTTCCGTTTTTATTCAATACTTCAACTCTCACGCTGTTTCAAAATCTTCTGGGCTGGTCCTAATACATTATCTTTCGAGTAATCTTTAGAGATGAAAAAAAAAAAAGAAAAAAGAAGCAAAAGAAAGAACATTAATTCCTGAACTTCTTTCTGCAATATTGGCAACGTTTGGCACTCTTTCTTGGTCCTAATCATTATTATAATTACAATTTTAAGGTTTACTTTGGGCCCGACATACAAATACAAAACTTCTTTGCCTTTTTTAAATCGCCAAAAAAAATGTATCCATAAACAATTAATGAATAAACAAGAGCGGTATATTTCTACTAACAGAAAGCAGCACATACAAATACAAAACTTCTTTGCCTTTTTTTAATCGCCAAAAGATGTATCTATAAATAATTAATGAATAAACAAGAGCGGTATATTTCTACTAACAGAAAGCAGCTGTTTCATAGATTAAATAGAAAAATAAAAATCTAAGCGGAATCACAATCAAATACACGGGTTGTATGATGCCCATCGCGTAAGCTCTTTGCTTAAAAACTTATGAATTGAGTCTGACACTTTTCAATACAGCCGACTTGATTAGTTGTTTTTTTAATTTATTTAATTTGTTTTGTTTTTTTTTATTTTGCTCATGCTAAGCAAAGTTTTAGTACCATTTTTTTCTTATCTAAAATATTTTTATTTGTAGATCAAGGATAGACGTTATTAGATGATTTTTTTCGATTTTTATCAATGCGGTGTAGTAAAACATGATAAAAGCAAACAAGTCCTTCTTAAGAACTGCTTCTTAAAATAAGACAATGCTTAGCACGACAAACCAACCACCAATCTCTTTCACTCTTCGCTGTACATAGGCTATAAACAATTGAACGCCACTCTTCTCTTTCTCAAGCCAATTTTTGAGGCTGACTGAACATACCAGTCCAACTGAGTAGGTTGGGTACACGCTAGAATTTTTCCTTTTGCCTTTTGTTGTTGTTGTTGTTGTTTTGTTTGTTCTGGCATCATAATTATGAACGTACATTTTATTTTTTTTACATTAAGACAGTCAAAGATTGTTCCGACTCTGATATTTCTATGTTGATAAATAATTGTCAACATAATTGGGGGGGAGCGGGTTGTTGCTTAGTATAAAAAAAAATATTCTTACGATTACGACATGAACTTCAGGAATAATAAGAAAAAAAACATGTAGGAGGGCGGAGGTAAAAAAAAACCGATAAAACATTTTATCTTTTAGAACTTGAATAAAATTGGGAGAGCGCCAAACGGTAAAAAAAAACTAGATTCAAAACAATTCTTCTGTATGCGGCTCCGCGTTTTTAAGATTCTTCATTCGGGTTGTGGAATGCGTGTTTAACTAACCAAAAGACTTTATTTTTACTGTTTCTCCCTGTATCTTTCCCTCTTTCCATCTATTCCCTCTCCCTCGTGTTTTTAACTCCTTCCCCCTCCTTCTAACTCTCTCACTCTGTCTATCTGTCTGTTTATCTATCTCTGTGTCTCTCTGACTCTCTCTCTATCTCGGTTTACCACATTTCTTGGCATAGCCATGCCTTCAGGTTTCACACAAAAAAGCCTCATCAATATTGTGGTTCCAATTATCACACCTTGGTAAAATAGCATTAAAGTAATGTGGTGGCTAGTCTTAAGTGAATTAGTTGGCAAAGGAGTGTATTGGTTATTATAGATAATATTTTTTGTGTGTGTTGCCTCAATAGCCGTTTACTTCCTTTTTCGCCCTTGATCATTTTCTCCTCACCTACCTTTTTGTCTTTTTGTGCCTGTCTCTGTTTGTCTGCTTCTATCTCTATATCTCTGTCTCTGTCTGTCTGTCTGTCTGACTGTCTGTCTGTCTGTTTCTCTCTCTCTCTCTCTCTCTCTCTCTCTCTCTCTCTCTCTCTCTCTCTCTCTCTCTCTCTCCTCCCCCCTCTCCCAAAAATTGCCCCAGGATTCTGAATTTCGTAACGTCTTTCTGCTTTATATCACTGTTCAACATTGTCTGCCTTCTAAGCTTTAATTTAATTTTTCTTTTTTTCCTTTTACTCTTCTTCCCTTTCTGGCTTTCTCTCTTCTCTATATCTCTCTCTGTCACTCTTTGTCTCTCTCTCTCTCTCTCTCTCTCTCTCTCTCTCTCTTTCTCTCTCTCTTTCTCTCTCTTATTTTTTCTTTTCTCAATATATCAATCCTTTTATATACATTTTCATACATTTACCTCACACACACCATCTCTTCTATTTTTGTTTGTTTGTCTGTCTGTCTATCTGTCTGTCTGTCTGTCTACCTGTCTCTCTCTTTGTCTCTGTCTGTCTGTCTGTCTGTCTCTGTCTGTCTGTCTGTCTGTCTGTCTCTCTCTCTCTCTCTCTCTCTCTCTCTCTCTCTCTCTCTCTCTCTCTCTCTCTCTCTCTCTCTCTTCTGCCTCCTATCTCTCTCTGATTGCTTGTCCTAATCTCTTAGCTTTCCTTTAGCACTGGTGTCATTGTATCGATCTTCACTTCCAATCTTCTCTAGTCCCCCCTCCTGCAATTTTCGGATCAAGATTCCACAATCGATACTCATCCATAGGTCTCACTCATTTACAGGTTTTCATCGGTGGTTTCAACCTTTTTCTCCCGATGGTTCCCTATCCCTCTATCTATTCTATCTATCCATATTTTTTTTTGTTCCCCCCCCCCCCCCAATCTCCCCTTTCCTACTTCCCTTGTTTTTGCCTTTATATATACTTTTTTAAATTTTATTTTTCTAATTTTAATTTTTTTTGTAGCGTGTGTGTGGGGATGGGGTGGGGCGCTGGCTGTTTCTCTCTAGTTTCCTCTCCGGTTGTGCTTGTCTGTCCGTTCATCTGACACCATATCTCCCTTTTTACCCTTCCCCATTATCTCTCATTTGCAAAGAATGTTTATCTCAGCTCTCGTCTTTACATATCCCACTCTCTAAATTTTAAGTCTTTCCTCCCCCCCAAAAAAAACAAAAATAAAAACAAAACAAAAAAAACAAAAAAAACCCACACTTTCTCCATCACAATCATTTTCTTCTTTTTAAAAAATTTGCTCTCTCTCACTCTGTTTCACCCTTTATTTTCCCTGATGCTCCTTATTTCTTTGCTTACATACTCTTCTGAAGATCTCTGTAATCAAATACAGACTCCTCTCTCTCTCTCTCTCTCTCTCTCTCTCTCTCTCTCTCTCTCTCTCTCTCTCTCTCTCTCTCTCACACACACACACACACACATGCTTACTCTCTCTCTCTCTCTCTCTCTCTCTCTCTCTCTCTTTCTTTCTTCTCCTCCCTCCTTCCATCCTTCTACAAAATGAATGTCTAGAAGAACACCTAACCAGGCAAAATCTTCCGGTAAAGCAACCCAGCATCCTGTCATGGCCACCCAGACTAGCCAACAGCTCGCCTCATCTCATTTTTTTTTTTTTCGAACCCATCAATATCATCATCGCCTCACCAGTTGCTGTGGTCCACAGAGAGGAACAAGCCCTTCCCCCCATTCCAATTACGCAGGACGGAGGTGGCATATTCAATAACGCGTTGGCTTGAGCAGTATCGCCCCCTCCACCCTTCCCTCTTTGAAGCTTGGAAGATGCAATAGATCATTCTTATTGGATCGTAAGAGTGAAAACTCATTTGTTTTATAAAATCCAATATCTATTTGGGCAAAATCATCCGAACTCGTGGAAAACGATTTGAATAAAACGTTGTTATCTTTCTAACCCAACAGTCTAATTTCAGGCATTGATGAAGAGTAACAGTTTCACACGTTTCATTCATAATGTTGAAAGAGTCAGAAATGTTTATCTCTTTGATTACTTTTAAAGGTTTCTGATATAAGCAAAGGTCTTATTTCAAAACAATTTAAATTAAAAATAAATTGGTCGATAATAATTTTTTGCTTAACTTTTGTCAAAATATTGTACAAATTCAATTGTAACAAACAAAGTTCTAAACGTTTTTACACAGCATTACACCGCAATAATTTTATGCCAAACCTCGGTGTAGCGCAATGGATTGGTTTTTATTTCCAAAACTTTGTCTGTTCGGTTTTTAACATAGAAACACGCTTTGTTTCTTTTATCTAGATGGTCCTTCTCTTTGGATATTTCTTAATCTTCTTTTGATTGACTTTGCATTTGGTAGTTAATATATGGATGAAAATCTTAAAAAACATCCATCAAAAATTAATAAACCAGCTTATAAAATGCTATTGTTTAGACTACGGTAATCTATTTAACGCACTGGATCTTAACAAACCAACATTATTTTCATGAAATGTTCTTAGTTCGTAAGATTTTGATCATTTTCTAAGAAATGTCCCCTTAACGTGTATCGATTGGTGCGTGTCTCCAAACAGAAAAGTTGTGGATCAGAAAACCAGACTGGCAATGAAATCTATTTCCTGGGTCAGCTTGCTTTTCCTTTTAAAGTAACTTGTATAATATTTGCCACTTTGTTTCCTTTTAAAGCAATCAATCAATAACGTATCATATTCAAAAGCTGAGCATGTTCATACCTAGCAAAAACTTAAATAGTGTGATACATTAAACGGTTTCATAGGAAAACATATTAAAAAATAATTACCGGTATTCAACAAGGATAATCACGTCCAAACAGAAAAAATATCACTCAATTTGCAATAAGGTATGAAGTTTTAAAAGATTTATATCGACGAGTCTTTTATGATAACTAGATGCATGCAGCAAGGAGACATAATTTATCATTTTGCTTTTGAAATATCCTTTCTGACCACCTTTTCAGGGTTTCATCTTATCATAAGTTTTCAAATGAATGAGCGCACCTGTTTCCACTTATAAATTTAAGTGTAAGAGCGCTTTTGATTGCTTTACGTTCCCTTTGATGTGTTGGCGAGTAATATGTACCGATTCATGCTCTGATATTATCTTGTTCTGATAAGATTTTGAACAAGCCTAAAGATTTTTTCTCGTGTTTTATGAACGCTTTCTCTATTAAGCAATTAAGCAATTAACTTGCAGCAAATTGTACAAGAAAAGGTCTACTATACAATGGCTATGAAGACATAGGCAATGACTTTTGGTATACCAGCACAGAGTAAGTACACAATGTTTGGGCATGGTGAGAATAATAAACATTGGGGAGGGGGGTGGAAATAATGACAATAATGATATATTACGTCGCATAAGGCAAAAAAGGTCTTTCGAAACTGTGAGAGGGAAAGAATATAGAACGAAGTTAATTTTACTAAAAAAAATGAGTCCATTATCTTATTTCTCTACGACAGCCATGAAGGCCTATCTGATTGATGACACAATAAAGATGTGTGTAGGCTCCTTGAGCTGGTATGGTGAATATATTCAAGTAATCGTCACACTTAAATCTTACCTGACAAGTAAAGTTGAGTCAATGCCTCCAAACCAATTTAATAATCCGGAGAAAGTGAAAAAGTGGAATTCACTCACAAAATCCCATTTGGTTGTTAAACAACATTTTGTGGCAACACTAGCAACTGAAGCATTGTAGAAACTCTTATTGATTTAAGCTACTATCGACCTCGCCAATAAGCTAACAGGCATCATGACAATGAACTCAAAAAGCTAGACTGATGCAAAATTCGGCAGCCGAAACCTTACTTTCAATCTTTCAACAGGGTCAAGACTTCAGAAATCACACTGGCCCAACCAGTTTGACTATTCTCAAAAGCGAGACACAGGTGGGTTAATCTAACGATAAGAAGATAAGAGAAGACCACAGTCTCACACCAGGCCAAGGCGTGATAAGGTAAAATTCAAATTATTTTAGGTCCAGCCTTGAAATGATTTAGGGCGATGCCTGGTCTAGAAGAGGTAACCTTCGGGTCAAGGAGGTCTAGCTCTAGATGAATGTCATGTCACCGCTGAGTCTAACACTTCTGTCTTTGCTCTTGCCGGATCGTATTGCATAAAGGTTCCAACATCTAACGAACGTAGCGTCCGGTTAGAGCAAACCAGAGGCACTGGATATATTTTAAAGTGTCAGGTTAGATTGTCTAGGTAAGGGAAGCAACTCTCCGAATATAACTGAAGGCGGACCCACTCAACGCCAAGGCGCGAATAACCAGAAAATAAAGACCCCATAAAAAAAACAAAAAAAACAACAAACCCACTTGTCTTATCTTATTTAATGTA
>JAWDGP010002360.1:670000-782500 GCA_033675545.1 Elysia crispata
GATAGATAGATGGATGGGTGGATAATAAGTAGATATACAGACATATAGATATAGAGAGGAATATGTAGGTAAAGAGACAGATAGACATAACAAGTAGAGAGACAGGTAGTGCTCAATGAATCGATGAAAGAATAAGAAGACAGGATGAATCGAGAAGGTATGTAGTGGCTTTAATGATAAACAAACAAATAAATGTATTGACAAAGGTGGCAAATCAAAGAGAACGATAGCAAAGAATATAAACATTTATGTACTGTAAATAAGAATATAGATTGGTAAGTAGAGCTGAAAAGATAGCTAGATAGACAGATCAACGGATACAGAGATAGATAGATAGATATATAGATAGGTAGATAGATAGATAGATAGATAGATAGATAGATAGATAGATAGATGGGCAGATAGATTAAACGGATAGATAAATAAAGAACATAATCTGAACGACGGAATGAAAAATGTGTCAACTGATAGATCTATTGACAGTTATAGGCTAACAGACGGATCGTTACATAGTTAGATAGGCAGAGAAAGAGAGAGAGAGAGAGAGAGAGAGAGAGAGAGAGAGAGAGAGAGAGAGAGAGAGAGAGAGAGAGAGAGAGAGAGAGAGAGAGAGAGAGAGATATTCATAGTTGCAAAGATAATTGGCGGTTGTTGGTATGGATGAATGGGTAGATATGAAGATATACTGGTGATTGCAGATAATTAAATGGGGCGAAAGCAGTCAGTACAGTAGTAATAGTATGTGTATAAGTAGGTCAGTAGACTGGACAATCCGGCCAGGCATGAAAATAATTATGGAAAGCGTGAAAAAAAAATGTGAGCCTTAGATCTGTACAATTATTATTATAATTTACCCAATGAAGTCTCAGAAAATCATAATGTGAATAATTGTAGCAAAGAGATAGATGAAAAAAGATAACATACAGAGATAAGAGATACAAAGACAAAAGCCGAGACAAATTGAGGCTGAGAGAGATATAAAGACAGATTATAAATCGTCAGGGAGAGAGACAGCAAATAGGCAATATGACAATAGGACAATAGGACAGGCAATCGTAGAGCAATCCAACAGAGAAACAATGAGACAGAAAAGGACAAGTAGATAACATAAAGGCACTCGGGGATAAAGCACCAAGGCAGTCATGGAGATAGGACAGCAACTCTCTCCCTCTCTCTATCTATATCTCTCTCTGCTCGCTCTATTAATCTTTATATCTTTACCTCTCTCTCTCTCTCGATATACTATTTCTGTATCTGACCATCCCTCTCTATTTATCTAAATGATGTCTCTCTTTCTCTCTTTATCTGTTTATCTATATATCTATTTGTCTATCAATCAATCTATCTGTATATTTGTCTCTCTCTCTATGTATGTACGTATGTATGTATGTATGTATCTATCTATCTATCTGTCTATCTACCTATCTATCTATCTATCTATCTATCTATCTATCTATCTATCTATCTATCTATCTATCTATCTATCTATCTATCTATCTATAGAATAAAAATATTCTTTTATTATTTTTCATCAGGAGAAATTCGGAATGGGATTGCCTGAAAAGTTAAGAACTTTGAAGAATTTATCGATATATTTTAATCCACAAGTGTTTGTACTCTTGTTGAAAGAACTTTAAAAGAAAGAAAAAACATTGAAGACTCATTTTGTTCATAATTATATTGAGATGTATGCCATCCATTAGTGTTAAGTACACACATATTCTGTGAGCACGAGACTGCTTTCTTCGACTGAGAATGAGAATCACAGCGATACCTTTTTTTTCTTTGTATTGACCGAGCAAAATACGATGATCCCAAGATTTTTACACACCAAACGTAAGACCACCGTCGGGCACAGTATAGTCAAAATGATGGAGCCCTAAATTCAGCTCACGATGTTTTTTCTTTTTTTTTGAGGGGGGGGGGGGGAGGGGCGAAGAGAAGGAAAAGCTTTGCAGGTAATAGCGCTTAGGCTCTGATCCCACAGCCACCGATTCTATATATGGATATTGGATATAAAAGTAAAACACAACATACATAGAGAAGAAGCATATAAAACAAAACTCACGCTTAAACGAGACCTTTTCATCGTAGGAGATGATGGTTCCTCAGCATCTTCTCCATCCTTGTTGTTCACATTTTTTTCGATTTCCATGGTGATTTCCCTTTAAATTCGGCGGTAGCTCTTCCAAATATACTCCTGCACCACGTCCCGTGAGTTTTCAAAACTGGTCTTCATTTACGTAATCACTTGTGGGCTAAACAAAATTCTACGAATCACTTTAATAACGAATATATTATTACGTTAAAATCAACGGTTTGAAACTGGAAATTTCACTGGATGGGAGTAATGCAATTGCAGGCTTGCATTGATAATAGGATTCACTGTTCGATAGCACTCTATCGTTTGATGAAACTGTTGTAGAGATGATCAATGCCGACGTATGCGAAAGTGTAGAAAGATATACAATTGTAAAACTATCTATTCATTCACTTCATTGTACAGGAACAACAAAAGTCAACATATGAGTCATTTAACAGAGCTTCAAATAACACTTTTGTAAGCCTCCGAACTAAAATATTTACAATAACTCTTCAACAAAAACATAATAAAAAAGAAGTGTCCCTCCCTTTTTGTTCTTTTAAACTTAATGCAAATCGCTAAACTTCAAGATATAAATCAAATAAAGATGCAATTTGCCATCTGCCATATTACAATAATATTCTGTGTGCGATATTTACTGTGCTCGGAAATCGTGGATCAAAGCGTAACGACAAGATTGGGTTGAGATAAATGCGACATATTCTATTATATCTGACACATGTTTCACATCACACTCCAAGTGAATCAAATTACGTCGCTTTCAATTGCATTGAGTGCAAGGCATCAGACAAAGGTTTAGCATTTGACATACCGATACTGCTTTCAGCGTGAAATTTTTGTTTTATAACGCTGAGAGACAAAGTCCGCATAACGCAGCGGCGTCTGATTTTCCGTGACAACTTTGGAGAGGTGGACAATATGATCAGAGTTTATGATTACGCCTAAGAATTTATAGGATCTTAGATTCAAGTGTGAGCTATATATATATATATATATATATATATATATATATATATATATATATATATATATATTGGTTTTAACTGAGCTGGGTTGTATATGGTTTCATAAATTATTCTTAAGTAGCAACAAGTGTACAGTCTGCTTTGTCTAAATCTCTCTCTCTCTCTCTCTCTCTCTCTCTCTCTCTCTCTCTCTCTCTCTCTCTCTCTCTCTCTCTCTCTCTCTCTCTCTCTCTCTCTCTCTCTCTCTCTCTCTTTCTCTTTCTCCCTATGATGTTCTCACTCCATATGTGTCTCTTAAGTCTTTCTCTTGCACCGTCTGCCCCTCTTACTCTTTATTCATCTATTTCTTCCTATGACTGAACCCTATCCCCCCTTCCTCCCTTGCCCCTTCTTTCTGTTGTCAATGACAAACCACACCCTAGAGAGGCCTTTCTAAACAGAATCAGGACAAAATGACATAAGAGTACATGGAGGGGGCGTCAGTACATGTCTGCATGCAGAAATACGATATTGTAGCTCCACACCTAGAGGCAGTGCTCTCACTGGTCTGGGCCAAGGTCTGGCCTACAGCAATAAAACAATAACAAATTTCCGGCTAAGCACATTAGTGTGTTCAACTTAGGTGACGTAAAACTTGACGCCTTAGAATTCACTTCAGAGGCGAACATACTGATACGGGAATTTTCCGATACTATGACGTACATTTATACATTTTTTGAAAGCCAAAATGTTATTTTAATTGAAAAAAAATAAATAATAAGCCTTGAAGTTATAAAAAGATTTTCAAATCCCTTGTTATCATGTTGATGTTATCATGTAACGTTTTTTTTTCTATTCATGTGAAAATGCTGACTATTGGCTAAGGTTAGAGAAGGACAAAATGTGTTAATATATGTTACTGATCCTGCTAAGACAAAGTTAGAAAACTGGCACAATGTACCATACTTTGCATTAGACCTAAGGAGCACTGTAGCTCAGAACTTTTAATTACGAAGTGTGGTAAATTAAACTCGAAGTTTATTTGTTTGTTTGTTTAATTACTACAACAGCGCAAAGTTTTCAATCTATCTTGTTTTTTTTTCTATCTATCCGCCTGTCTTGTAGCCTATCCACTAAGTGAGCCGTTCATCTAAACTTTTTATTTTAAAAAAAAATTATTTGGTCCCCTTTTTACGTCTGAGTAGGCCTATCGATTATCATGTCAATAGGCTTACCTCCGGAAATCTAAACTCAGCACAACCAGATAAGAACCCACTAATGGAACATTTACGATATCAACATGTTTGCTTTGTTCCTTTATAAAAAATATCACGTGCACAGAGATTTCGTATCTGAAATATTGCTGAGTATCTATAAATAACATTATTCTTTATTGCGAAGGACCTAATCGTTAGTAAAACAAACGGGATACCTTTGTGCATGCATATTTTGTTTCATGAAAGATTTTACATTTTACAGCGAGTAGCTTTTTTGTTTTTGTTTGCACGTAAAACAAGTTTATCAGGCATGCACTCTCATGCAATAGAATTACCGAAGTGCATTTTTTCTTTTATTTGAATTATTCATTTATTAATAATTAATCCCGATTTAATTCACAGCGTTCGATTGGAAACTAATACATGTATCTATAAGAGAAAAGTACCCACTGGCGTTAAGTTATTATTTTACTTAGTCTAACATTTGCCTGGAAAATCTAAAGACTGAAAGGAATGAAAACGTTTTGTGTTATATCATTTGAAACTATAAATTATAAAATGCATACAATTGCATTTTGTCTGATCGTCTTAAGTTTGTGTTTGAAGGCTAAAAATTATGGTTTTTTTTTTTTTACCTACACATGTCTACCAACCTAGAAATATCAGTAGGTTGAAATATTCGCTCAGTAGCCAATGCATTAAATCATCAAAATTCTATCATTCTGTTTTTCTAGGTTTTTTTTTCTCTTTCACTGTCACCACGTTGGATCAAAGCTACCTTGATTCAGATGTGGATTCTGCTTAGTTATAAAAAATTAGCCTGGCATCACAAGTCTAAAACAAATTTCTTTTCCGTGTTTGAAGTGGTCCACTGAGTCTAGTCCATGAATACAGAAATCCTCAAAACGATATGATTTGCTCAAAAACACTGAAAATCTTGGCCTTCCAGAAAGATATTTCGTTTGACTGTTGAGATAATATAATTCTAGGTTATATATAAAACCTGAATTCATGAATCTGTCATAGCGTATCCTGCTCTGCTCTCGAATAAATAATTAACATAAGAGATCTAGAACTAAATAACATTGTCACAATCTAAATTTCCTTTGTTTTTCCCAACGAACTTTTTAAGTGGTCTTATTCAGCGTAAACGTCATCCTAAGTGCTACTGGTACTTAAGTTCACATTGCATCAAAGCAGTTAGGCTACACTCTAGATCTAGATCTAATTGTTACCAACGAAACTCTCAGCTTGGCAAGAGCATAGGTGCAAATGAGCAAAAGTAGCAACACTAGCCTTTTTTGTTGTTTTCTTTTTTTTACTTTTTGCTAGTAGTAGTTGAGAGCATACATGCCTATTTCCCGGAGCTAAAATAAATCTTACGGTCATGGATGACCGACGCAGGCTTGCCTGGCTGTAATGTTGTCCGGGTCCTGGTATGTCGGCCACTACAATTTACTGTTTAACACCCCAGAGGAAATACCAAACACTGGAAATACAATGCAATGCTATGCTGAAGGAGTGGGTTTTCTAAGCAATAAAACCACAGGTTGGGGTGTAGGATATTCGTTGTGTTCTAGTGAGATACGAGTTGAGCTTTTATCGTTCAACAGGAATGCTAAATGATAACAGGTATAATAATGTGTGCGACAGTACAGGCGACAGGGGTAGGCGAGATGGAAGGAGAAAGGTTTAGGAGGAGGAGAGGATGGGTTGATAAATGAGGTCAAAGATTTTTGCACTTGACATAATTTTCGAAATAGAAAGAAGAATAAGCATGTTTGGCCAGATGCAAAGATAATCTATTGCTATTTACTATTCATAACACTAATATATAGTTATAAAGTACCTTAATTATAGTACGATAAATCCCTTGACGTATCTGGGAAAACATCATTACAAAATGACCGGATAAAAACCTGGGCCCGCAAACGTAAAGAATCAAAATTTTTTTGTTTGTTTTGGGTTTCGGTACGCCCTCTTTCGTCATCACCTGCCTTACCTTTGTCATTTTAATTTATTCTATTCCACGAATTGTTTAGTCTATACTACGATAGAAGGAGTGCAAAACTGCGAGCAATGCACCTTGCGACTTCATTAATATAATTTTCCGGTGTGTGTCTGTTTTCGTTTAAGCTTTCTGCTTGTTGCTTTTTTCTGTTATTGCTTTTCTTTGTTAAATCATTCCACCACAAAGACCTACCTAAATTGTTGTTCTTCGGTAAGTTTTCCGTGTCCTAATCTCTAATAATTGTTGTCTCTGTGAATATAGTCTAGATTGTCTGACTCTGAAACGAAAGAAGAAGAAGAATCCCAACTTGCATCCGAGGAATTTCTAGGGACAAAGAGATTTCACTTGGGCTCAGGCTTTATCACTCCATCCTCTGATCATCATCCATAAATTAATTCGGCGAACAATTTTGAATCTTATTCTCAACAAATCTAAACACACCCATTTAGAGTAAGACTGTAGTAAATAGTTTTGTCGTTCTCATGCTTTTAAAAAACTCTTGCTGTTGTAAAATATAAACTTTTGGTGGTCGAGAACCAGGGACTAAACTAAGCGTTGCTAGGGGGAGGTGACATCATCACTTTTTTTCCCTCCTATTCAGGAGAAAGAGCTATAGTGCAGCCTTTGCAAAATTTTCTTTTATCCTCGAATCAGAGATACCAAGCGGAAAAAGATACAGGTAAGGCACATTTGGTGTCCCAGAATGATGGATACATCTATAGCAAACAGATGATGAAGTTCTATTGAGACCAACGATGGGTTTTGAGGTAAGCACGGACTGTGTGTAACGTCTCGCAAGTTCAAGTCGTGAAGGCCTAAGTCAGGTGTAGAGGGTTAGTAATGGTCTGCGAATCGCATTCAGAATACAAAATACTGTAGGCCCTAATAGATGGCCTCAGCTTCAAACATCTGGATGTTGGCGATATCCAAGCATGTCCCTGTCATTTGTCAAGGGATAAGATTAATGTGTATCCACTTCTAATGCAATTTTTTGAATGAGATACAGATTCCTTTTACACTGATAGGCCTATTTCAAAAGAAAAAGAATTCTTTTCGGGTTGGACTGCTCCTTGCTCAATTAAAAATATCGTACTGTTAGATTTTTTTAAAAAATTCATTTTAGTTCTAGTTCTAGATGTTCAGCTTGGCATAATAATGAAAAAGGGAAATAATTTAAAGGTGCGTTGCAGGAATCAGAAGGCTCAGGGTTTTTTAAAGGAATGGAATTTTGTTGCACTTTTGTGCATAACCCATTTGATTGTTGGTTAATCTGATTTCACACGGTTTTGGAGCATTAATACAAAATAATTTTGTTAGTTTAACGACAAACCAGATAATTCAGTTATTAAATTTGGACTCATTGAAGTGCAAACTAGACAGCTGTGCAAATAAGGGATAGCACAGGGTTACCTGCTTGAACCTATTAGCGATGCCAGAACATGTGAAATATCAGAACACAGAACAAGTACAACAAAGGTTCTTAAGTTTAGCCATTATTTAAAGGCAATTGGCATTGGTTCCTCATAGCTGAATGGTTGGTAATTCCTATGTCAAAGGGGTAAACGGACTTTAAAATCGCATTAAACCATCTGTAAGGTGAATTTTAGAATGTTATTGGTACATCAGTAGTCTGTTCTTGATTCTCGATATTCAACCATGGTGTAGCTTTGCAGTTCTGGTGTACTCTGAATCCAGTAAAACAAGTCTTTTCCAATGAACACAGGGGTGAAACGACCACAAGTTGCCCACTCAACATGAAAGGAATGAGAAAAACCTTAAACAAAGCATGGTTTTATGCTGTTTTGTCAATGTTTTGTTGCTATTTTAGACACATTTTGTTTATTCTTTGCTTTGCGCGTGTTGATATCAGTTTCACAACTGTTGGGAATTAAAGAATTGATGAGCCTTCATTTTGTTTTTCTAAATTCAACATTGTGATGGTAAAATTAATTCGACTTGAGCATTGAAGCTAAAGCTGAGTTGATCAGACTTGTATTACGTTACGTTCTGTCACTTTAGAATTCGAGACACACCAGCAGTGTTCAGGTCAGACCCTTCCAGTGTGATTTGAATTACAAAATTCAGCCTGTATAGATGAAGCGTCAGGAATTTTATTTGAATAGCGAAAAAAAAAAATAAAATGACAGACCGAAGAGAAGTGACAAGATCCGTAGGGAAATGATTGAGCTACGAAAATGATAATAGATCACAGAGAGAGAGAGAGAGAGAGAGAGAGAGAGAGAGAGAGAGAGAGAGAGAGAGAGAGAGAGAGAGAGAGAGAGAGAGAGAGAGAGAGAGAGAGAGAGAGAGAGTAAAATGCGATAGGTCAGTCGTCTGTTTTTAAGCATAAATGGAAAGGTGAGGATCATTCGAGCTGATCTATAATCTTTTTTTTTATCGGATATTACGAGTAATGTTTTACCGTATTAATTCATCGGTTCCACGTAGGAAAAATTACTGGATAAAGCAAGATAGCTGATTAATCAGTTTACTTTGCATGCTTCATAATCCCATCACCGTTACATTTTTTTTGCAAATTTTGCTTGCAATGCATTGAACTTTGAGAATTATAATGAGTATGCAATAAAAGGAAGAATTCAAATTTTTTTTAAAGTTTATGTCTGGTTATTGATTATGCAATTCACTAAGTGTCTATGTATAATATCAAAGAAAGCGAGCAGAGCAACTCGTATGGTCGCCATTCTCCCAAGTAAAATTTGAAAATATATTAATGAAGAAAAGGGAGGAGAAAGAGATGATAAAGAACGAAATGAAACTTGAAGGGGAAAAAAAGCAAAACTAAAAAGTTTTTAGTTTGACTACTTTCTTCTGCTAGCTTCTTTTCTTTTGTGACTCCCATGATTATCCCAGCGATGATTTTATGAGGTACAAGTAAGAGAGAAAACACGTAGATGGAAGAAAAAAAAATAAATCAATGAAATTGCATCTAAAAGATTTTTACCGAAAGTTCAATTTGAAAATGGCAGAATCCAATTCAACTTAACATCAAAACTATTACGACAGCTATGCATTCTTCATTTCAGAAAAAAAAAAAAAAAGATTTAAGAGTTTTTCATTTGTTTATATATATATATATATATATATATATATATATATATATATATATATATATATATATATATATTTTTTTTTTTTTTTTTTTTTTCCCCGAACGTTTTAAATAGAAGGTTGAGAGTTTTAAAGACTATTTTAGCAACACGATTGTTTTTGTGAAATATTTTCAATAAGACATTCAAACATAAACTTGTTTAAGATTAAGTAAAATCTTCTTAAGATATTACTCCTTATAGCACACCTCTTTGGTGGCGTCATCAAACATTTACAGCATTTTTATTTATTAATTATTATTTCTTGGAAGGAACAATGTAATTTCTTTAAAAAAATGTGCGTCACCATGAATCCGGGTCATGTGCAGTCTCTTAAAATTACCAAAATCGCATGACTTTGACCTGTCACAATTAACGATGCTTGTGAAAAGGTTAACGTGAGCTCATTAGCGCCGTCTTATGAAGGATAAATCAAATTAGAGCTTTATGATTGGTCTAAATTTGAACTGACTGTGTCCACATCTTAAAGGTTGTTAATATACTGCGCGGTTATCCTGAAAGAAGGTCTTTGTGACAAGATAGCGGACGTTCAATTGTTTGTCTTTCGATCACAAAAGGAAGTGATAAGGTCAAGGAACATTGAAATTGTTTTCCTACTGTAAATTCTCATTTCTTTTCCTTTCACCCAAATAAAACTGTATATTTCTTTTAAATTATTGATAATGTCAAGACCGCAGCTCAAAAAAATATCTCATGCACGGGAAACCATGAAAAGTAATGTTTTTGGTGATTGGTACATTAACACATTCTTTTATTATTCGAAGAAAAAAAAAATGTTAACCTAACGAACAAACAAAACAGAAATGACATAGTTAGGTTTGCCCATCTAATAGAAATATTCAATATACAAGTCGTTTGCAAAGTTCAAAAAGTGCACTTTAATTAATATATACTTGCATAACTTAATCGAATATTATATGCATACGGCAGTGGTTGGCAAAAGGACTTGATTACTGCAAGCAGTGAGTCAATGTTTAACAGCATCTGTAGTTAAAATTCGTTCTGCCATTTCATTTCATCTCATTCAAAATATTCCGAAGAGCTCAAGAGAATGAATGCAGAGAAAAAGGTTCAAATATTTATAACTACATTGCTAGTGAAATAAATTAGGTTTGCAGGCTGTTATTAAAAATATTTTTCAAAGACTGTTAAATTGTGCGGGCAGTTACGTGGAGACAGCAACAATAGAAGTCGACCGCCGCATCAGGAAGCGCCAAAATTAAAGATATTGTAGTAGTAGTAGTAGTAGTAGTAGTAGTAGTAGTAGTAGTAGTAGTAGTAGTAGTAGTAGTAGTAGTAGTAGTAGTAGTAGTAGTAGTAGTAGTAGTAGTAGTAGTAGTAGTAGTAGTAGTAGTAGTAGTAGTAGTAGTAGTAGTAGTAGTAGTAGTAGTAGTAGTAGTAGTAGTAGTAGTAGTAGTAGTAGTAGTAGTAGTAGTAGTAGTAGTAGTAGTAGTAGTAGTAGTAGTAGTAGTAGTAGTAGTAGTAGTAGTAGTAGTAGTAGTAGTAGTAGTAGTAGTAGTAGTAGTAGTAGTAGTAGTAGTAGTAGTAGTAGTAGTAGTAGTAGTAGTAGTAGTAGTAGTAGTAGTAGTAGTAGTAGTAGTAGTAGTAGTAGTAGTAGTAGTAGTAGTAGTAGTAGTAGTAGTAGTAGTAGTAGTAGTAGTAGTAGTAGTAGTAGTAGTAGTAGTAGTAGTAGTAGTAGTAGTAGTAGTAGTAGTAGTAGTAGTAGTAGTAGTAGTAGTAGTTGTAATAGCAGTAATAGTAATACTAGTAGCAGTAGTTGAAGTAAATATAACAAGCTTTAGCATTGCATTACAAAAAAAAAAACAAAAAAACAAAACAAAAAACACAACAACAGGAACTACAGGAGAGACATACAGGAAGTTGTGATTTCGCCGCGTCTTGTCAATAGTTTAACGCGTATCATTTGATTATCCTGCTATTCCTTCTCTCTCTCGCGAACTTAAGCTATTTTCATCATCCGCCACAGCTAATCTAACAGGCCTAAAATTTATCGTTTTCAGTGAGTTTTATAAAGAAAAGTGTAGTCAGCTATTTCTAAATAATCCCAATTAATTTAAAGATCTTTCTTAAAGCTCATTTTCATGCAGGTACAAATAAAACAATAGATAATTTTATGAATTCCGGCAAGGCAATGCGCTTCTAGGTACTTTTTGTTTGGATTTATTTTTATAGTCGTATGATAAGCGAGTCGAAGGATCTACAAATAGAAATTGGAAACCAAAGAATTAGCTGTTTTCCAGCATTTACCTTGATAATAGCTTCAAGTGATTACTTGAGTAATAGCCTACTCCAGGATTGGTGTTGTGTTAATTATCCATCATAATTGTTCATGACAGTATTTCAGGAGCTGTGGCACCTTCTTCCGATGATTTCAGCATTTTTGTATAATGTCAGTCATCGGTGCTTTGTAAATAATCACATGCAGGCTAATTCATGATATCGGCTGTATTAATCATAATTCTGTTTTTGACCTTCAATTATCGTATACTCATTTCTAATACAGCCGCTTTCTATACTATGAGTAGTCTCTATGTTAGTTTATCTCCTTCTCTCTCTTTCTTTATCTCTCTATCTTTTCTTCTAATTATCTTTACCCACAGCGATTTGGCGAGAGCCGCACGGGCTTGAAATTCTGGAGTCATGGTAAACGATATCTAGGAAACCAATTTTATCATCATTATCGATCTACCTATCTATCTGTCAATTAATCTTTCCTAAGCATGCATGTCATGAGGATGTTTAAAACCTTATAATAATTGTACGAGAGTTCCTCTAGTTTAACGTTTTATCCATCCATCTATCTTATTATAGTTTCCTTCCTCTCTCTCTCTCTCTCTCTCTCTCTCTCTCTCTCTCTCTCTCTCTCTCTCTTCCTCTATCACTGGTTGTCTGTCTCTCTACATATATCTATTTATCAATCTATCTATCTATCTTTCTTTCTCCCTCTCTATTATTTACTTACCCTTTTTCCTCGCTCTTTTCCTTTCGCGGATTTGCTATTGTGGGAACATGCTTTTTGGTTTTTTTTTAAACGAAGAAGATTTTTTTTCCTCGGCACCGTAAATTGGGCATCCTTTAACTTAAAGTTGTGTGCGAGTCTGTGATTTTCAAGAGCTTAACTAGATCCACTAAAATTTCACTGTATCTTAAAACACGTCGATGTTTATTTGTTTGTCTCTAAGACATACGAAACTTATTTATGATTAAACTAAAGTGAAATGTAGAGCAAAAAAAAAAAAATGGTGGATTATCAACAGGCAACTTACGTTCATCTTTCCCTTGTCCTTCCTCATCAAGATGGTGGTATCAGCCTCTGGGCTGACGCTGGAGTGTTTTTGTCCCATTGTGAAAAAGATCAACCAGAATCGGAAGTAAGGGAAGTTACCGTATTATGTCTTTGTATCCTCCACTGAAATACTTAGCCATAGATCTATATATGTGAAGATGTCTCAGCGAAATTAAATATTAAAAGTACGATTCTCCGTATTTGACGAAACATACTCACAGAATGATATCTAAAATACAGACTCGTTGGTAAGAGCCAAAAAATAACCAAACTGTGTTAAATATGGTTGTCTTTTTAACATTGACACTTGAACAAGGAATCGCTAGCTGTCACGTCTTTGAAAGGATCTTCAGAGCATAAACGTGTCGCTCGACACAGCAACGCGAAGAGTAATTTCTAATTTTTACATTAGCAAAATTAGATGTCTTTGTATCAAAGAAGCCACGCTGCTTCTGTTTCCAATAGTTGCAGATCTTTATCGCACTGCTGCTTTCGTATTTAAAATCGTCGTGAACAAACCATGATATCAAAATCGATGGGCAACAGTTATTAATATCTCCCCTGCTGCCATACTGTTTCATGTATCTGTCCCTAGAATTTCAAATTCTTATAACTGCTCGCTACTTAACGGCCGTGTTCTAGGATTTACCATGCCCTGAGATCGATAAGGCCAAAGTTCGCAATATTCTGTCGTCTTCCACACAAACTCTGCGGAACACTTTCATTTCAAAGTTATATCTGCATTTAGTTCCATGATTGTCGAACTGCGTCTAGTTCTAGACATATTTCTGAAGTAAAGAACTGACGAGAATTAATCCGTAGTTATCGTTTCCCAAGGGAAAGTCAAATGAACCAAGAATACAAGAAATAATGTCTTCTTGCACAAGAAAAAAACTTATGAATAATAAGGTTAAACAAAGAAAAGGGTTGACCAAACTAAAAATGAGAAACGATAAATTTGTTATTTAACCGCTTCACGATTAATTTTGTTAATGGCAAAGAAATGTTTTCATGCGAAAGACATCCTCTTTCTTCCATAAAGGATAAGAAAAGAACAAAGACTTTAAGCTTGATCAGTAGAGGAAAAAAAATTTGATGACTTATATAATATTATGCCAATAGCTAACGACCTAATACAATTTAAAAAAGGCATAATGTGCAAAAATAAACAAGACACGTAGAGCTTAATCCTTTTTTCAAAACATTCTGTTGAAAATCATCTAAAAATGTAACAAAACCATCAATTTTTTTAAACTTGAGTTGCATTTTAAGTTGAATTCGGTTTGTTTTGTTTTAAAAAAGTGTCAGAAAACTAATGATATCTCTGTTTAAATAAGGAGAGTAAGACAGGCGCGCACTTCATATAGAAGACCAGAAACCTCACGGCAATAAAAAGACAGAAACAGGATTTCCTTAAAATAGAGCATGAGAGAGTTCAAAAAATTTCACAGGTTGATTACCTCATACTCTCTCCACGCGTTAGTTAAAGATAAATTGTGGACCGTTTTGATAGATATATTCGGGTAACCTGATTTTACTTAACGTAAAATAAAGTTTTGAATGGAAATAAACTATCACTGAATGGCAAATTCCTAAAGCCATAAAACGAAGGATTGCTCTAAAAAACAAATAACATCCACATCCGTTCACACAGTTAATAGACGTTATTCATATCGACTCAAAACGCTAAATCCCGGGGTCTTGATGTGTTCTGATTCCTCAAAGACAAGATTGTCGACTTGCATTAATCCGGCTCTTTTTTAGCTCTATTTATTCGAACCGAGACTCACAATATGAGAAATCTTTCATTCTTTAGAATCGACGATCACATCACATTTTTCTCTCTATTATGCGAATGGTAGTAATTTTAAAAAAGCATAATTATCGCTGCAAGAATCCATCAACGTTAAATCATCAAAGAAAACAAAGTTGTTAATGTATGCTGATGATATTGCTCTAGGGCATGACTTTAACTCCTTGGTGCGGAGCCAGATTCTGAACTCCATTTAACAGAAGAACGTTCCGATTGAGGCCCAAACTTTTACCTTGGGTAAGTCCACTAGATCTATGTTTTATATCGAATAAATGGGCTGTGAAAATAACGTAAAACAAAAACTTATCTTGTCATCACAATTTTTTTTTTATCGTGGCGTCACGGCCTGTAGGCCATTACGAATTTCATTTGTCAGGAATATTCCGATGCAGTTAAAGAAACAACATTAAACGAAACTTTTTTCTTCTTCTTTTTTTTTTTTACTAGCCGGTAATGCATCTCATTCACCGTAGCACAGACGTGCACGAGAATTTATTATTTTAAAATCTGCAGCTTAAAATGCACGACAAATCAGCCTTGTATTTTATTCATTTAATTATTTTTTAACGAGCTTGTCACATGCACAGGCAAATGGAGTTAGATAATGCATTGCGACGAACGTCTGGAGTAGACACAGCTTAGAAAAGCATAAGACGCCATTTCCTAACAAGCGTTGGGGGGAAATCTACAGGAACCCAGATCCATGTATTGGCTGAGATGTAAACGATAGATAGACTCAAAGTGTTATTGTAAAGGTTGTAGGGGGTGCAGTAAAGTCAATTTAGAAAGTTGCCAAAACGAGAAATCAAAGGCGTCCATTTGGTCTAGACTCTACCACTACGACTATTACTTCTACTGATACTACTACTACTACTACTACTACTACTACTACTACTACTACTACTACTACTACTACTACTACTACTACTACTACTACTACTACTACTACCACTACGACTACTACTACGACTACTACTACTACTACTACTACTACTACGACTACTACTTCTACTACTACTACACCTACTACTACTACTACTACTACTAGTAGTAGTAGTAGTAGTAGTAGTAGTAATAATAGGTAGAAACTCATTGGGGAGCTAGATAACAGAGTCTTCAGAAAAGAAACCCCCCTTGTAGCAAGTGTTTCGGCCCTGAACTTGACACTCTAAGGGGCCGGACCACACCAAGGTCATGACTTCCAGGTGTCTCCCTGTCATCTTTTTTTTTTTTGCATTTAGTAATAATAATAATAATGATAATAATAATAATAATAATAATAATAATAATAATAATAATAATAATAATAATAATAATAATAATAATAATAGAAATATTTTTTCTCTCTTTTTTTTCCTCTTTTTAAATTAATTCACGAGTTTTTTTCACTCTTTCTCCATCATTCTCCTTCCTATACTTTTTAGATCTTCTTCCAGACAAAACTTCGGTTAAACATTATATGCCATCTTTGAATTTACGGTAAAACTCGATATTTGAAAATACCCAAAAAAAATTATGAAACGAATTGAATTATCGACGGTTTTCGAAATCAACTTCGTTTTTTTTTTTCTTTTTTATTATTACTTTTTTTCATGGTTTTCAAAGTAACTACCGTAACTACACAATCCAGCAGCACGCCCAGCAATAAGTACTATTTACATCTTGCTTCCTTTGCATATCCTCAAGAATATCCTTATTTTTCCTTGTTTGAATAATAATGTAAAGTAGCTATCATTGTAAGGTAAATAGTACATTGCACTATAATCAACACTTGGTAAGAAATATTCTCAATATTCTTAGAAGACGTACATAGAACGCAAATTTACTATCATTGTAAGGTAAATAGTACATAGCACTATAAGCAACACTTGGTAAGAAATATTCTCAATATTCTTAGAAGACGTACATAGAACGCAAATTTACAAACCATCAGATTTTGAAATGTGAATTGTCCAGTTGGCAAATGAAACTTCATTTATACAAGCCTGTCTGTCCTCAGGTGTCACTATGTTAATTTCTTCCATTTTCACATTTGATACCCCCGGCCCAGCTTCTCAATACAAACAATAGCCAATGAAGGGTCTGCGTGGTATTTAAGCTTATTGTCCATGTAATTCCGATAGCATCTGTTTCTCTCAGCATACCAATCTCGCACACTATCCACTCAATCGAATATCCAATCATACAACAGGCTTTGGGATGAGGCCAATACAATTATTGATGGTACACGACGTTATTGTTCCGCCACAAGTGGAAAAAAATAATAAGTAAGATAGTCATGCCCCTAACAAACTTGTTGAGGTACATTCTTGGTACATGGACAAAGAAGAGAATTTGGGTAAGTAAGAGAGAGAGAGAGTGAGAGAGAGAGAAAGAGAGAGAGAGAGAGAGAGAGAGAGAGAGAGAGAGAGAGAGAGAGAGAGAGAGAGAGTGAGAGAGAGACAGGCAGACAGATAAAGACAGGGGAAAAAAAGAAATCGGAGAAAGGGATGGACATATAGGTAGAGGGTTTGGCAGATAGGTAAACGGGTAGATAGACGGAGTCGGGGGTAATCTTTTAAAGAGAGATAACAAGAGAGGGAGGGAGAGAGAGGGTTATATAGAGAGCTGAGTAGAAGATAGACTAAGAGATAGACAGAACAACAGAATCAAAGCGAAAAGTAAGGGGAATAAAATAAAAATAACTAATCAATAGTCGTGGTAAAAGAACGAGCGAAGGGAAGTGGAAAAAATAGTCACAGTTAGTGAGAGAGTGAAAGAGGATAAGAGGGAAAGAGAGAGATACATATAGAGAAAGATAGAGAGAGGCAGATGGTAAATATTTCCGAGGCAGATCATTCCATAACTTTGATTAGTATTTTTGCAGCCCCAGTGATAGCTACCTAATGAACGAGATATGTTATTTGTAAACAAAGACCCATTTTTTTTTTAACTTTCTGCAGTCCTCTGCCTCAGAATAATTTATAAACTGTTTTATTTGATTCATCCAGAGATACTTTTTAACGCCCATTATCATAATAGAATGAATCAATGTGCTGCTTGGGATGGCTCAAAGGCAGTGCACTTGTGAGCACTTTTTGTTAGAGATTTCAGAAGAATCTTCAAAAAAGATTGGGAAATTACATATTAAGCTGTTTTCTCCTTTGGAACTCATTTATAATCAAACTGAAATGTGTTCAGAGACGAAAGTTGTTAAAAAAAAAAAGATAATACTCGACGAACAAAATGAAGAGTAAGTATGAGAAAAGTGTGATGAAACCCGAATAGCAATCATCATTTTTTTTTTTTTACCGAAAACAGAGTTCAAAAAGACTTAAGACGGCAATGTCTTGAATAATGAACGCACTATTATCGGCGGAAAAAAGTGGAGAGCCAGAAACAGTCAAACTTAAAAAAAACCCAAAAAAAACATGAACACAAGTTTAATTTAAAAAAAGCACCGGAGTATTTTCGAATAATGATGCAAAAGAACAGTTAACTTTTCTTTCATTTAAATTGTTTATTACTCATTCTTTTGTGGGTTTTCAAGCTTATATTCAGAAACGGCAATTTTATTTATTTCGTTTATTAAATGACACTTTTTTTAGAACTTAATAACTAGAACCAAAAAGCGATAATAATCATTTAGCTTTAGCAACACGTATATCTAGTAACTGGTTCAAAACAATCTGTGATTTATGGGTCCATAAAAGCACGGAAATCCCAAGAGAGTAGAGAACATGTAACGAGTGCTGACATTAATGCTCTAAATGGGCGACATGCGCTCTGAGTGCAACTCTAGATAACATAAATATGTATGAGGCGCATAAGAGGTGATAATGCCTAGCAACTACTGTTACAGATTGTGAAATCACGTACTTTTCCCTTCCGTTTGGTTCCCTCTTTATTTAATGCCCGAAAAGCTTTGAATCATGAAAAATCGAGGTATGTCATTGGTTCAAATCATATTAGGCAAGCTATAATTGATTTAAACCATGGGTAGACAAGCTTAATTGTGTTTTTTTTTTCATATCATAAGCTATATAATTTGTTTGAGACTTGTGTAGGCGATCTATGATATAGTATATAGGTTTAATTTATGTGTAGAAAAGCAATGTTATAAGTTTGAATCATGTCTAGTAAGACAAGGTGTAGTTTTAAATCATGTGTTGATAAGATATATCATAAGTTTAAGTCATGGGGTGAATACCAGTCCTACATCATAGGTTTGAGTCATGTGTGGAATACCAGTACTACATCATAGGTTTGAGTCATGTGTGAAATACCAGACCTATATCATAGATTTGAGTCATGTGTGGAATACCTATACCGTTTGCTTGAGTCATTTTGTGTACACGAACTATACCACAGGTTTAAATTGAGTGTAGAAAAAGCAATACCCATACAACATGTAGACGAGCCATGTAATGACAAACCAGTCATAAGAGTGTCTTTGCACTCACCGCATACACCGTTACCGCCGTGATCAGTGCAAGGCACACCATTGATGGCCAGTTCATCGTGAAACTCGGGATGTTTATGATGGATTCCTCCTATGCTGTTACCAGGCGTGTGGGGCGGCAAAATCTCCCTGTTTGAAAAGAACAAAAGCGGATATTTTCTATTATTAGATCATAACAATTTTGGAAGTAGACTTTGAAATCAATCCTATCTTCTTTAGGTAGATTTTAGCGTGTCTTTAATTTACATATTTTTTTTTTAATTGGAGCGCAGAATCCTAGCTAATAGAGCATTCCAATAATGCAAGAGTTAAATCGGCTAATTCACTGGCATGCGTCATCTGATTTTGAAAAGTTAGAATACTAGAAGATCATTTGGCTGTCCTTCTAAAATAATCTCGTAGTTGCAAACGTTACAATGGCATTGCAACTAGGTGCTGTCTCTATAACTGAAACCTTCAGGAGAAAAATTCTTAGCAAACAACTTTTCTATTTATTGCAATTTAAGTAAATAAACTATCACTAAATGCAAATTTGCAAATAGAATGGTACATAGTTTTGCACTAATCAGTTTATAATTGTGTTTTAATTGTAAATCAATTAGATAATAAGGTAAATAAGTTCTTTCACTTCGCCTTACAATTTTAATTTACAAACCACTTCGTAGCCTGTAGTTGGATTTGAGTAAGCTATTTATTTCTTCACAAGTAAAACATTAAACGCTTTTTTTTTTCCTGTGAAGATAAAAGACATGAGCTCTGCAAGAAAATGTTCACTAGATGTGGTGATGAGCAGTAAATATACGATTTTTCTAATCGCACTTGCAATATTCATAAGAATCACATATGGAATAAAATTTTCCTATCAAAACCACACATTTTAAGTTGAGCCGTCAGGAAGAATTCCAGCAAATTCGAGGCTGCAACGATGTTTAACAAAAGCAATGGAGTGTTCAAAACCTATAGATCCTACACATATAAAACGGTCTGGATTCGGCTTAATGTGGCTAATTAGCGACAACATTTTTAACCGCATCATGCTTTGGTTCCCGTCACTCACAATTTTGTATGGCGCATAATTACAACCACATTGCAGTGATAAGGTTTCAGTTAATGAGGGTAATAATAATTATCTACATGGATGTGACATTTACTTGAAGCTTTGTAGTTCTAAGATCAGACCAAAAAATATTGCACTTCTTTTTTTCGGAAAGTCATCTTGTCCGATTCAGTAAATTTCTTTTTCAATCTCTTGAAGATAATAAACTAAGCAACTTTAAAGTCGCGGACCAAGTATGTGCTACAACTAGGTAGGCCTAATTCAGATATGTACAAAAAATTTGGTTGTTGTTGTTTTCTGTGCAGCCGTAAATCGTACTCGTTGGAAAGCAAATCAAAGAAGACTCTGAGCAAATTTTGTTACCTGTATGAATTTCAGTTTTTCTTCTTCTTCTTCTTCTTTTTCTTTGTTTTTTTGTTGTAGATACCTTTAATGAAGGTTTTTCAATATCTTCAGCAGAGATTCCATTTTTTTCTATAGCGGACAAACTAAATCATGTAGATGTCTATGAGAAGGAAATGTTTATTTCTTACCTTATTTTGAAGAAGCACGCAGTGCTGTACAGTACTGTTAGCAAATCTCTTCTTTCCGGTCCTCAAAGAATACTTAATCCACTTGTTGAAAATAAAAGATTGCGCGACCGAGGCGACAGCTCCGCGAAAACAACACACTGGTAAAATAGGACGTTTCATAGATTTATTTTTATAATCTCGCTCCAAAACTTGAATATCCTGTTAAGATTTCCTCTGCGAAAGCCAAAGGAGCGTTAATTTTTAATACGTCGCTAAAATTTCGTCTTCTGTGGCGACACGAGGTAGGTGATCTAATTTTAGTTGCACGCTAATTTCGGTTTAAAAAAAAAAAATATGAAAAGAGACTGGAAAAGCCCTGCTGTTAATTAGGTCTATGCAAACATTCTTGTGTTATCCATGTCATCGAACATGTCAGTGTGAAAAGGGAACACAAAGATTTAAACGACGAGTTTAACTTTCCTTACGAGCAAGTTGGTTTACTTTGATGGGAGACCAGAGGCAGATAGCTTAAAACGTGGGCGGTTGACAAAGGCTGAAAGAGCTGCTCAGTTTAAACACTGCGGTAAAGGAGAAAGGGACCCTCAGCATCCTGCATAGTTGAGTAATACCATCTTCCACTGAACTCGCGCAGGTAATATGTGGTGCGAAATGTCCATCTTCTAGTCTTAGACTTTTTTTTTTTTTTTTAAATAATTGAGTTTCGGTTTCGTCAAGGAAATGAGCAATAAATGCTTTGAGTTAGTATGAAGGCCAAATGAGAATAGTTTCAGCAATTCAAAGAGTCATACCTCATTTTTCAGCGAAAATAAAATGGGGCTTTCTTCCATGCTATTTTAATCAACATTGAACCTTCCATTCAATTTAGAGCACCGGGATAGCTGAATATCTTTCCTGTACATCATAATTACATTTGAATTTGCTCCCAATCCATATGTATATATATATATATATATATATATATATATATATATATATATATATATATATATATTACATAATGTAAAACTCTGTTTTTAAATAAAATCTGCAATTCTTGGTCCAGTACTCCATCTACTATGTAAACAGGAGGTTGCTAAGTCTTACAAAAAAAAATAGTTTTTGGACGATAAGTTGATCACAGAGAATGCAATCATTTGAGTCTCTTTCATAACGCAGCTGAAAAAGATCCTTGCACTCAAAATGGGAATAATAGTTTTTGCCAATTCATCATATTATAAAGGTAGGATCATAAAATCTTTAGTTTAGATCGACTTTTTGAAATTTTCAAAAAGGTTAAAAAAAAAAAATAAATAAAAACGGTAGAAGTGCTCTAAAATACAATATGTAAAACAACGCGATCCGACTAAAATAATGTATAACTTAATGCGCAGAGTGCAAAGTCGTTCGCAAGCGGTTCGACGCACCCATTTCAGACTGCGATGCTGTTTGCTCTGACACACACGCAAACATTTGGAAAGTGGCAAAAAACTCAAAGATCGAGGCACATTTTTGAGCAATCGAAAAATTTGACAGGTTAAGAATTTGAAATAAAGAACGCAGAGATGATAATACAGAATCAACTTCTGGTTTAAGATACCTGAATTTTTATTGCCACCCACTGGCAGACGAGTCTCTTTTGGCGGCTTGGGCGTCAGATGGCTCAGCCGGTAGAGCACTCGGCGGGCAGTAACTAAATCTGGAGTTCTCATCCTTGCTTGGACCATCTGGTGGTGGATGAAAGGTTACAAAGATATGGACATAAGATTTGATCATTTTAAGGTTGGAGAAACAAGCAAATGTACCCCTCTAATATACGCATTAATTGCAGCTCTAAAATATTAATCTTCTACAGAAGGCACACGAGATGAAGACCAGCCAACCAGTTATAAGAGGCCCAAAAAAAACTTACAAGTGAGCTTTCTTATCATTAGACACAAAGGTACAACACATCGAAAACCACCAACAATAAAGGCAGAGGCCTGATGTTTCATACACACTCATATCACACTCTCAAGCTGATACACACACCAGTATGAAAAACAGATCATTCATGTTTTAGCAAAAACGAATTTTGAATGAACTAGTTTTCAAAGCAGAACTCGTCTTTTCAGCTGTCTGAAGCACCCTTTCTTTATCAGAACTTTTACAAAGATGTTCGAAAACTCATAAAGCTAATTAATTTCTATTTTGCAGTCTTTTTTTGTTCTATATTTACTTTCGTTTTTACAGAGCCAACCTAAAATACCTTCGATCAAATCCGGTCTAAATCTACAGCGGTGCAGTTGTGAATTTCACCAGTCAACTGGAGATGTCAAGCCTCAATAAAGTCAACTCTGACAGGCTAGTTATCTAATACAACATGAGATTCACGGTGGTAAAAGTACGTCATTGTTTCTCCCTCTTTCTCTCTTTCAATCTTTTTCTCTTTCCATCTTTCCTACGCTCTATTTACTGTCATTTTATCTATAACTCGGAGTGTCTGTTTACCTATCTCTTACCGTTCTATATCCCTTTCCTTCCAATTAGACTCTGCCAATGCCTCATTGTAACCGGTCCCTGTTTTCCTTCCTCCATCCCAACTACTTACCCAAGCATTAGTGTTTTTTCAGCAATTCGGTAGAATGTTTCCAAGTTCTTCAACTTGCACCCTCACTCCCTCCCCCTACAAAAAAAGAAAAAAAACAAAACAAAAAAAAAACAAACAAAAACATAACAATCAATCAAACAAAAAAAATCTCTCTTGGGAAATTTTAAATTTAATTTTTCCTACTAATAATCAAGTTCAATATTGCAATAATTTATAATGAAATCAGCAGTGTACATCTTATTAAGTTAATTTTTTTAATGTATTGTTGGTGTAGACCAATTATCACTTGTATCCTTAATAAATTCATAGGAGTGCCATTTAAGACCATTTTCTCAATGATACAGTATTTTTTCATTAATGCAGCTTTTTTCTGTATGAAAAAGAGACCTTTAAAATTCCTTAATACATTTCTCACAGAAATGTGGGCCTTAAAAATTATAATCTTGTCTACATGTTTTATCTTTTGTTTAGATGAGTGGAGCTGGTTGTGAAGTGTCTACATCAATCGATGAAAAGCCAATGTAAGTACAATTGCATCAACTTATCACATTTATTGGATTCAATCAAAACATCCGCTGATTGATACCGCAGTCATTAATTGTTGGGCATTTCATTGTCTTGTGGAAGGAGCACTGTTGACTGCGGTGTTAAGAGCTTTCATTCTGATGTCTGCAATGACATTCTTAGCAAGTTTGACCCCCATGCAGTTAGTAGTGGAGCTTGATATTTCATCTTTTACTTTTCCCCCTAGTCTGACAAGGGCTTGTTTCACTTTCATGTGCAGATAAAGCATGAGATTACCTTTCTATACAGAGGCATCAATCAAACAAACAACAAGTAGGTTAATTATAGATCTAACAATTCTAAAGGAGAGAGCTTAAATCATTGAACTTCTCTGTGTTAGATACTATTATGACTGTCAGTAATGGCATGTCGATGAACCTAATTAGCAGCCTGAATTGATCTTGTAGTTGACAAACTACTCTAATTGAATCAATTAAAATTTAATGTGGTAAGTTGATATTATTGTCCTTAGCTTGGGTTTTCATCGATTCATTTTAATGGTCAGTTGTGATCTCTTCGATCTTTCTTTGGTCGGGATGCTAGTCAGGCCTGGAGTGAGTTGTTATAATTCTCTTTCACTAATCAGCTGTCATTCATCCCAGGTTTTTTTTAAATCTAGATTTTCATTCGACATGAATCTGTGTGTTAACGAAAATGTTTGTGACCAAAATCGAATCTCACTACATGCACTTTGGGTCAAACAGGATTTTTGTCCCACTGTTTTCTCCTATTCGCTTGATTCTTAAGTCCTTAATCTGATAAAAGACGTGGCTGCATCTAAAAATTGGTGGAAGAAGATTTGATAGGTCTAAATTTTGTGTTGCTGGAACTGTAATTTCATCTGGGATCATATTTTTGCTATACTTTGATACTCTGATCAATTCTCTCACAGGCCCACTTAAGTCGTTTCCCATTACATGTATCTTTTATTTGGATTCCATAGCTTGATTGGTGTATCTTACGAGTTTGCAGCAGAGGTATTGGTAAACGGCCTTTTAAGAGCTTAAAATTATTGTCTATGTCAGGTAGCAGATGCTGTGTAAGCGCCCGATAGTAACTGAATAAAAAATTATAATTATTGCTTTTCGTAACATTGAAATGCAAAGCTGTTGTCATATATATCTTGCGATTAAAATGTAAAGTACATGTAGATCTAGTTTATAATTGCAATGTAGAAACAAGTTATGCCTAAACGGCTCTTGTTCCACGACTAGTAGATGAGGCCTATATTATGAAATGGGCTCCTAATGCGATGGTGTTTCACACCAAATTGAAATGAATACATGCATTCTAAAGAAAGGAATAAAACTAATTATCTGTTACCTGCAATAGGGTCTGACTGACAGGAGCCACTGAGCCTAGCGGCCGTTACTGGGCCTGGCGTGAGCTAGACTGGAGTGCTGGGCAGTAATGCCTGAACGTTTTAAATCAGGTTGACGAAGCTAGTGCGATTTTTCTTCAGATAGTTGATACTAGAGATTTCCATTTTTAAAATGAAATCTACAGCTAAAATAATGATTTGTAAAAGAGGAAAGAAAATGGGTGAGGGTAGGTTTTTTGTTTTTTTAATTTTTGTCCCACAACTAGGCTTTGTCACCTTAATACATGTATTATGTAAGTAGAAAATACTTATAGTGTAGTTAAAAAAGATTTTCATTTTCTCTCCATAAAATACACAAAACTTTCTCGTCACGTGTTCAATAAGCAGCGCATCATTGTATTTCTTTATTGTAGCGGCGATTTCGTATAAGCTTTGGCCTTTTTGAATGGCAAGGCGATGGGTACGGAAGCATCGAAAATTCGATGGTTTGAATCCCAGCATTTTCCTTCAAGTTCACTTAAAGCCTTATCCTAACCACTGCTGAGCACTGCCTAAAACTCTAGTTCTTACAGTTCATAGTAATAGTAGTAGTAGTAGTAGTAGTAGTAGTAGTAGTAGTAGTAGTAGTAGTAGTAGTAGTAGTAGTAGTAGTAGTAGTAGTAGTAGTGGTAGTAGTAGTAGTCGTAGTAGTCGTAGTCGTAGTAGTAGTAGTAGTAGTAGTAGTAGTAGTAGTAGTAGTAGTAGTAGTAGTAGTAGTAGTAGTAGTAGTAGTAGTAGTAGTAGTAGTAGTAGTAGTAGTAGTTGTAGTAGTAAAAGTAGTAGTAGTAGTAGTAGTAGTGGTAGTAGTAGTAGTAGTAGTAGTAGCGTAGTAGTCGTAGTAGTCGTAGTAGTAGTAGTAGTAGTAGTAGTAGTAGTAGTAGTAGTAGTAGTAGTTGTAGTAGTAGTAGTAGTGGTGGGGTGGTGGTATTAGTAGTAGTAGTAGTAGTAGTAGTAGTAGTAGTAGTAGTAGTATTAGTAGTAGTAGTAGTAGTAGTAGTAGTAGTAGTAGTAGTAGTAGTAGTAGTAGTAGTAGTAGTAGTAGTAGTAGTAGTAGTAGTAGTAGTAGTAGTAGTAGTAGTAGTAGTAGTAGTAGTAGTAGTGGTAGTAGTATTGATGGTAGTCGTATTAATTGCAGCAGCAGTACTACAACTAGAATTGCATGTATTTGTAGTGATAGTGGTAGTAGTAATAGAAACAACAGCAACAGCAGTGATAATACTCCTACTACTACTATTATAACTAGTTTAAGAAAAGTCTCGGCGACAGCACTTATTTGCAATGCTTTCATGTGATTACACAATCACTAGAATGATTATCAACACGTTTGAAGTGACATGAACAATTTTGGATCCTTTATTGCATTATTCGTATTACTATGCGTACTACATTTTCACTATGCGCTCCAGCTTAACAGACATATTCCTAAAGGACATCAGTATACATTATCATAATCATGATGATTGTCAAGGAAAACGCACTTTTGGAGCTAAATGTTCGCAATTCACTTAATTAAAATAATATAATAATAATGGGTAGAACGGTGTTAGGTATCAGGGCATGGCTGGCATTATGATTATCGTGTCACTGTGACTTTGACAGGATGAAACCAGTGATACCGCCTCGGACATGGAGGACATGAAAGTGTTAAAGCATACTAATGGAGATTGAAAATACATTATAAATATTCTGGATTACGGTATCTCAAAGATAAGTCACCTGCATTTTGAAGTCAGACAAATCTAGAGCCAGGGCAACTGCAGGCTGGGCAGTTGTGAGGACTAAATGTCTGGAAGTCAGAGTAAATAATGTACATTGTACATACAATTCTACTTTGTGGCGAAGTTTTCAGTGCATTCCGTTTGACAAAGTTCGAAGAATCAGACAATAACTTCATCTGTTACTTTGAAATCACCCAAGTTTAAAAGATGTGTTTCTCTCAGATACTGCACTGGGACTTGGAAATATGGGCAGCTCGTACCAATTGTGAGGTCTTGGGCAGAACTAGATCAGTAGAAGCCACTCAGCTGTGCAGTCAAAACTTTAAAACTGTAAATGTTTGATTAAGAATGAAACCTCACCTGTATAAAACTTTATATATATATATATATATATATATATATATATATATATATATACACTGTAGTTCGGTTTTTTGTTGTTGTTGTTGTTGTTTTATGCGAACCATCAGCCAGTAAATGCTCTATAGCCAATTCATACAGTAACAATAGTCATTATTTTACGTGGAATGCATGTCCTGTGAAACTGAGAGGAGTATTGTCTGTGGATTATTACTAATTAGATAGCGAAAAAAAAAAAAAAAAAAAAAAATAGGGAATTATTTTCTCTCGCTGATCCTCCAAAGCATGAACGCAAACTGCTCGAGTGAATAAGGGAGGCAGTAATGTAACGCCAGTGCAGTTGCTCCCGATCTTGAGTATATCAGTATAGTTCTTAGTAGGAGAATATTTGAAGTTCGACCAATCATGTTCTTTAAGTTTTAAAGTCACAGCGAAACAGCTAATGTTTTTCGGAATGGCAAGTCAATGTTTTAGAATACTAAATAGACAATTTACTGGGCTAAAAAAAGACTTCAAATCATTTTTGCTTCTCAAATGTAAAATGCTGCTTTGTTGCGCGATTATTAAAATATAATTTTTTTTTCACTTTTTAGTACATGTGGTGTCTTCGGCAAAATACCTATAAGTATAACCCAGCAAATAATCTCTATATTGTCTTGATTCTTTCTCTCTATTGTCCTGAAATTCCAAGTAACAAAATAAAAAGGTTGCCGAATGCAGTAATTGAAAAAACGTAACCATTCTGATGTCTGTGATTCATAATAAAATCAAATGCGTTTTTCTCAAACCCTCTTTTTTAAAGTTTGTAATGTGCAAAAAATTATATGCTCAGGAAGTAATGGTGCAAATGCTTTGAAATTTTTTGTGCTTTGTCCTGAAGTGTTATTCTAGTGGCAAAACTATTTTTTTAGTTTGTTATGTGGGATACCGTACTTTTTTTTTTTTTTTTAATTTTAATGTGCCTAAATAATTTTTTTCCCTGTGGAGAAAGGGCAATAATTCATATCATAATTTTTTTTTAACCCTAATAAAATAGTAGAAAATCTGGTTAGCCTCGCCACTAGATCCAATCATCTACTTTGTGACGATATCCTACAAACCATAAGGCTACGATATATTTTTTTCCATCTGAACCTTTTCACTTTTCACTGCAGCTTCAATTCAAAATGGCGGCCGTTTCCATGGCAACCAGTAACTTTCTTACCAATTTTCTTTTTGCAACTTTTTATCATTGATGCACAGGGGTTAGGTATGTAAATATTTTTTTTTTTTTTTTAATTTCTCTAGCATGCTGCCTTAATTCAAAACGGGACAAGGTTTTCTATATTTTGCTCTCTCATTCATAAAAATTTAATGATTCATTGCGAACCCGATCTAGGAGTCACGTGAAGCTTCATCAAAATAAAGCCTTTAAAGATCTAGTACCACCTTCCTTAAAGATAACCATGTGACATTATTAGACACATCACGCCATCTAGACTTTGTCCTAGTCATTTCCCTCTTAACATAAGCTTTTAGCAGTAAATTGATACATGTGTCACGAGCCATTTATATATATATATATATATATATATATATATATATATATAGATATAGATAGATAGATAGATAGATAGATAGATACATAGATAGTTAGATATACATATACATAAAAAAATATTGCGTTAAAAAAAGTTCTATATTACACAGCGGATTAACCAGCCATCAATGTGTTCCAAATCAACACATGCATTCCTTGCCTTTGCTTTCATACCGTGTCTTAATAGAGTCCATGATTTAAGCTTGCACGGACTTTCTATCTATAATCACTTCCTTATGCTGTTTTACTTTTACTTGAGAAACTCTGTAAGTCTATCGTTGTAAATTCCATGCATATGAGGGTGTTGAAAAAGCAAAGTTTTAATTTTTATTTCCTCTTAAATACATACACAATCTGGACTCTTGAATTTTTTTTTTTTATTTTTTTTTTTGAGACAAGGGATGAAGGATTAAATAAGATCAAAACAAAGAACAATACGAATTTTAAATGGCAACGGGCACTTTTAAGAGAAGTAAGAACAAATTATTGAATACAAAATGTACCCACTGCATTATACCCCCTTTTTAAATTGTGTTACACTTGGCTCTACACAACTGGAATACTTGGTAACTGGTTTCATTTATTGGTATTTCCTGTAGCTTTCAAAATATTATTTTTTTTTGTGTGCAACGCTGATATTCAATTATGTGGTATCTCTATACAGCACATGTAAAACCTAATTAGATTGTTTATGTGCAACGAAGTCCAAGCATAAAATCAATTATATCAAAATTTTAATACATGTACTATAGATCTATATGTATTATTTGCTTCTTAATTCATTTATATACATTGAGTCATCATGATGCATACTCAAAAACTCTAACCAGAATTTATTAGCGAAAAATTATACTGATAGAAAATAAGGTGAAAAATAGATGCCACTGGAATTGTGCATACGGCCAGATTTTTTCTTTTCTTTTCTTTTTTTTTAATTAACTAGATTTGGGGTAATGAAAATACTTCCCCAAGATCTTAAACAAGCTTAAACTCAACAACATATGAAATGAAACAAATTCTAACTTAACTTTATGCAGCAATGCCTCACAAATCCTGTTCAAACTTCAATGCAGTGGAATTGTGTAAGTGTTGTAGCATTTGCAGTTGTATATTTCATGAAAATATCTGTGGTCCTCTTTCCAGTTTAACCCTATCTTTACATCTGGGGCGACTTTATTACCCCGGCGCTGTTTTTATTTGTTTAAAAATATTTGTAATGAGAATTTTCTACTGAAATTTTCAAAATTCCTGAAAAATTCAATTTGGCAAATGATTATGCTTTATTTATAGCAAGCAAATTGAAACTATATCGCTGCTCATTGATCATTTCTGAAACAAGCATCGAGAGTAAATACAGGTATAGCCTGATACAAATTGAATTGCAAAGGACTATTAGTTATCTCAAGGGGTCGAATGGTTAGCTAAATAGTAGTTAGGGAACAGCAAGTATGACTCATACCAATACCAACACCATGAAGTTGACCATTTTAACTAAGGATGGCAATTTACATGTATTTTAAGCAGGAGAAGTCGGGTGATTTTGTCATCCCTAGTGTAGGGATAGGTGTAATAGGACTTATCGCTTGAAAATGTGGGGTACTTTTGTTACCCCAGATGTATGGGTAAGTATAAATCAGTTTTTTGTGGCTTTTTAAAAATGCCCCCATGAATTGATGTGATAGTAAAATACAATGTATGGATACGGTTAAAATCTTAAATTTGAAGCAAAATGTTCCATAAGGATTAACGTTGGCAATTGTACAAAAACATGTAAAATAATTAAAGAAAAAATAAACAAAAACTATAAATCATTATAATTTTATTTTTTCAGCAAAGCCAAAAAACAAATCTCAAATGCTCTGTATACCACAGTGAAAAAACATGAATGTTAAGCTAGGCTTACTGACTTATCATGCTTTGTGACATTCATCATTTTTAGTAACAGTAAAAATGCTCTTGGTGCTACAATCATCTAATAAAATGAAACATTTTTGTAAGAATACTAAGGCATAATATTTTACAAATACACATATGTCTTAGAAAAGAAAAAGACAGTTGGAGAAAACCAACTCCATCCTCCTCATATGTATGCTGCAATCCAATAAATTAACGCACAGGGTACCATTTCAAAAGCAAATCTTTGTATTTCTTTGGCTCTGTGAAAGTGAAAATAAAGAAAAACTTTGAAAACAAATGAATATGTACTTGAACATATTTTAAGATCAATTTTAATACTCAGATATTTCAAAAATTACATTTCATTTGAATATTACCTAGATCAAACCCTTTGATATGAAAAGGCTAAACGTCAATAATTATGAACAGTATTTGTGGATACAGTGGAACTCGGGAATAACGAAAACTCTTGACCTTTTCATAAAGTATCATTATAGAAAGGGTTACCATTATTCCCGCAAAAGGGAAAAAAGAAGAATTTATTGTGATGAATGGCAGATAAGTGGTTTTCAAAAATCTTTGCTGTGAGTGAGATGCATAGATCTAAGTCTTGCATACCAGGCACATATTGCTGGACCACACACTGTTTGCGATACCAGAGCTCTGGTGACGCACTGTGTTATACTGATACTAGGCCTAGACTGCGCTTTAACGGGAGGGACATGTGTGGAGAATCGGCACAAAAGCCAGCATTGCTCGTTTCTTTTGTACCGTAGGAAAGACAAAATGCTCAAGATTTTTTTCCTATGAAAAATTTTGGTGCTTTCTTTCCTTCGTATCCTCAGATCTAATTATCGTTATTACAGGGGGGGGGGAGCGGTATTGATACTTGTTACTGCAGATATTAATTGAATGACTCAAATAAAGCAATGGTTGTCGCTATTCAAGCTGTTGTTAAATATGGGTTCCACTGTACTTTTTTCTCCTTTTTTCATCAAGGACACCTTTTTTTGGCCATGTGCATATGTGATGAGACGGAGAAACTTGAACATCTTTTATAACAACTAGAAGGATTGAAGATAAATACAGCAGAGGAAAACAGTAGGAAAAGATATTGATTGAATGGACTAACAAAATAGCTAAATGTAGGACCATATCTACTAATTGTCAACAAGGAGCAATAGAAACATTCAAGTTAAGTCAATTAACTTGAAACTCTTAATTTGTCTTCCATGAGTTATACAGATTAGGACTAGATCTAAAATAAACAATCCAGGGTGACAATATAAATTCTTTTTTAAATCTTGGGACTTAATTTTTTTCTCATTCAGAAATATTGTCTCAGTAGTTGCACGTTTTTACTTTGTCTTGGAGAGAACTTTTTCGCCACATTAGATCAAGCAGTCCATTATATTTGTAATGGATCATCAGCTCCACATTATGCATATGGTGTCAGAAGAGAGATAAACTGAAAGAAAAGCTACTTAAAAGATTGCACCCAAATTTAGATTACTTTTTTTTGCATGAGATCCCTCCATTTAAAGAATGTCTTCAATATCAGAAGAATTCCAATGTCCTACGGTTCAATATATTTTAAAACTGTACTATGAGTGGCCTGGAGGAGATATATATCTGTTACTGTTGTTAAGTTTGATTTTTCTTTATTGCAGTACTCTTCCCCATCTGTTCATTGTAGTAGGGCTTTTTTTTTCTTCAGTGCAGTGGTATGGCTCTGTAGGATGTAAGTGGTATTTTTGTGGTTTCCATTTCTTCAACTACAGTAGAAACCTTATAATTCAATTTGTTTGCTAATGGATGAAAACTTCGAATTAAGAGGATTCAAATTACAAAAAAAAGGTATTCATAACTGAAAGATAACAAGAACGAAAAATAAAAACGGTGCCATTTTCGAAGAGAATTAGAATAAGATCTAGATGTGTGGAAATACAAAGATAGGTAAACGTGACTGTCTCTCAAAGTGCCAAAGCAACAAGTGAGCTAGTGAACACAGGATAGGTGTGGCGGAAACAAACTGACCAGTGTGACGATCTTGGCACCGTCTGTTTGCCTAGACCACCCGCAGCATCTCGTGGCATGCTGAGCCAGTCATGACAAAACTTAGCCAAGTCTGTGGCCCTGCACTTGGGTGCCTCCCTCACTTTAGCAACTTCTCTCCGCGCAGACCCCCACCGACACTAAATCAATGCACTGCCAGTGAAACGTCTAGTTAGATCTATGACTCATTGACGAGTGTGCACTGTGCCTGCCAAAGCACCCCTCTCCTTTCCCCGGTCCCATATTACAATCATTATCAATGATTCTACTGACACTCCTTTTTCTGTTCACCAGGTCCCTCTTCGCTTTGTTAGCGCACTGATAAGCCTTTCTCAGGCAGTGATAAGTACTTTTGTAATGCCTTATGGGGTGGTTTTGATTTCGAATTAAGAGAATCAAACTTGAAAGGCTCCGAAATATGAGTCTGATTCTAACAAAGCCAAAGAGAGAAAAATAACCTCTCGCAAAATTCCGTTTATGAGAAATTCAAATAATCAGAGTTCGGTTTTTGAGGTTTCCACTGTAGTTGTCTTCCAGTTCCACACCTGCTCATTTGAAAGGGCAATCATGCTTGTTAAATAAAAAAAACCTTTGAAATCCCACCTTTTCCCCTTATCTAAGTTCTTTAAAAAAACAATAAGAAAAGAGAGATCTAAAAATAATCCACAGGTGTATTGATGAAAATTATTGCTCACTCAACTAAGCAAACTATAGATGTACCCTCACAAAATGTGTTATCCCTGCAAATAAGCACACCCATCCGCAAACCCTCCTGATGACCCAGTCTCTTTCAACCCAACTCTAATAAGGGAAGACAGTTACAAAATACTATTGCTCATTTAAAATCTTTTTTTCTATCTTTAATACCTAATTCTAGGGAATGAAAAAAACCCTGAATTACAAGGGAACAAAGTAAAAACAAGTCTTCTTTATCGCCGAGTTAAGTAATGCTGTTACTGATATATATCCCTATTGCAATAACATCGATTCAGTGGACTGACATATAACTGATAACATTAGCATTGCTTCAGAGCCTGAATTTTTGGGAATAGCCACTGTCTGTTGCTTATGAACTAGCATTAGCAATTTTCTTTCCATGTGGGATGGCAAGAACTGTTTATGATGTGTTAGCTCAGCATACATCACACTCCTAACTTATAGATTTAGGCCATGCCAGAAGGCTTGACTATGCTATCACTAACCTGTGACTGGGAAATCCTCTGGGTGCTGTGCAATGTAATCCTCTATAACACGTACACGCAGATTCCTCCTATCCTCAACAAGTTTTTCCACCTGAGTTCCCACTACATACCCCACTGCTGCTGCTGCCAAATGTTTCACAATTACTGTAAATGTGGAGAATAAAAAAAAAATATAAAGAAAAATAATTATGCTCTCTAGGCTGGATGAATGTTGGATTTTGCAGGTTAAAGAAGGATAATATGAATCTTATGAATGCCAGTAATTTATGTTGTTTCGAGACAGTGAAAACAGGATGTTTGTAGATTTAAAATTAATACAGATTTCAGATGGTAAAATTGTGATTCATGATTAAAGTTAAAAGCAAAATGTCTTTTTCTTAAAATGTGCACCTCCATCTAAAGAATCTAGAAGAACCAGAGCATAGATTTTACATATAGCTTGGTTTGTAGAAAAAAACCCACAGCAAATATATATATAAATTTCAATATAAAAATTAGATCATTTTTGATGTCCTAATATTTATTGGATGCATCAATGACTTAAAAAAAATGAAAATTTTAACACAAACCTTCAGACTATACATCTCTAACCTGAATTCTTTAACATCAAGATACAAACACTTAAGCTTATATATACATGGTTATTATAAATCGGCTTGACAAAACATTTTGCATTCTTACATAAAGAAGAAATAAAAAGCAGATATCAGCTTTAACATTTCTATGTTAAATCCACATAACCTTGCTCTATCTTGGCATTGAATTTTTTCCATCCAATAGAAATTAGAAATTGAAGTCACCACTATTCAACACCCCCAAATTTACCTCAATTGCACACTTCTGTTGGTATGGATCCTAATTATTCTTTTAAGCAACGGGTCAGAGATTCATAAATGAGTATGAGTCAATGAAAAGATGATTGTTTTTTGTTTGTTTTTTTTTGCTTTCTTTTTTTTTTACCTTGAACTTGAAGTATTTAGAAATTTAAAATGTCAGAGTTCCTAAATTTCCTCATTACTGAAAGAATCTAAAAAAAAAAATTAAAACAAGTGTGTTAGCTTTGATGAGAATTGGACAATTTGCAACACTCAATTACAAATGGCAAATATTGAATCTACTATGTGCTTGAATTTCTGTTGACATTTACTACTATAGACACAAGGGACAAATTGACCAAGCAAATGCAATTTATAATTTGTTGTGATATATTCCAGAGCAAGGATACATTTAAAAAGCAGCTCTCCATAAGATGTCATAAATCAGCATAAATTGTTGCAATAATTAACCAAAAATATGACCTTTCCAAATACAGCATGTTCATCAGAAATGAATACAGGTTGTACAAAATGCAAACTAGCTCTAAGATTTGAGAGAAATAATTGGTCATCTTTAGTGTCAATCGCCCTTTTCAATGACAAACGGTTTCTAACCGAGTTACTTCCACAAAGAGATAAGGTAACTTTTTATGAAATTTTCAATTTTAAGAAATAAGCTCATATAAAACAAAAAATCACATATAAAACATCAAAGTTGTGGAAGTAAGCACCAAATAAATTACATCTCACTATTATTAACTTTTACTGTTTTAGTTTAAAAACTTGATTCCAGGCTTTTTAATTGTACAAATAAAGCACATCAGTTATGTGTACTGTAATGGTGTACTTGCATCAATACATATAATCATTGCTGCATTGAGAATGAAGTAGGCCCATTAAGTACTGTAGTGATAATAGACCTTCTAACAATAGCTCTAAAATCCCATTAAAGTACAAGTTTCAAATTCATCGAGAAACATTCAATTTTTCATGTCGGACTTCACAATTGAATGTTTCCTGACAAAATAGAAACTTGTAGTTTAATGGGATTTTAGAGCTACACAAAAATGATTATATTTTGAAAAGTATTTATAAATTTGCGACGAATAAAACGTTCATGTTCGTGTTGAGCAGATCAAATTCATTATGAAAAATACAATATAAAAGCTTTGGGTGAGTTGGGACCATATCTGCTGTAATACCGTATTTTCTAGATCTAATCTACATCTTCACTTGGATAGAATAACCAAGACATTGTATATACCAGCATTCGGTGGTCTTTTTGTAACGGTGTTGTGAAGTGCTGAAGCTACAAGTAGCCCTCCTCCAACAGCACCTTGATACAATGTAATCTTCAGGCCCCCAAAATAGGGTAATTTATTGGTGATTTCAGGACCGTACATTGTAGCCTGACTGCGAATACGATAGTGTTTCTAAATCTTCAATATAAAATAAACCTAAGGTTATCGGTTATGTCCTGCGTTTTAACTTGAAGCAAACCATTTATAAGATTGAACTGAAAATGAAGCCTTTTCTAGATCTATATAATTATCTTAAGCTTTGAAACTCTCCGAAAAAAAAAAAGAGCTCTTTTTCAAGGACGTGATAAAGACAGGTCCGATCACTCTTAATTGTTCAATACATGATGTTCCTAAAAAAGGATCAGCGAGAGTTACGCGCCTTGCTTTTCTGACACTAATGGCCTAGTTCATAAATTATGAATTTATGTAATACCTCGTTCCACAGTAAAAAAACGGATAACAGAAGCTGCCTGCACTTTTCTCTTGCAAAGTCGAATATGCATACAAAATAATGATACACTCAAAACCCTGCTATGGTCTAATTCTCCATGTAATTCTTTTCTTTTTTAATTCTATCCAGTGCCCCTTTTTCTGACTGACTCGATTGGTTAGAATGTTAAAGGGCATAATAGCGACATTCTCACTTTTTGTTATTGGGCTTTTGATTGTTTTTGGCTTTTGTTTGCTCATTCACACCCCAAAAACTCTCTCTTTCTCTATCTCCCCCCTCTCTCTCTCTCTCTCTCTCTCGGCGACGGCAGTAGTCTACTGCCCCTCTCTCTCTCTTTCTCTCTCTGTCTCTGTCTCTGTCTGTCTGTCTGTCTCTCTTTCTCTCTCTCTCTCTCTCTCTCTCTCTCTCTCTCTCTCTCTCTCTGCCCACTTTCTTATCCTCATTTAGTCATGTAGAAAGATTGTTTGCAAAAGCCTCTAGATACTGACGAAATTTTAAAGAAATGGATGTTATCACATGTTAACTGAAATTCATGACACCTTATAAATTTTATTATTCAAATTCACTTTCACTTGAGGCAGAGACACGCTGAGAAAGAGAGAGAGAAAGAGAGAGAGAGAGAGAGAGAGAGAGAGAGAGAGAGAGAGAGAGAGAGAGAGAGAGAGAGAGAGAATGACTGTGTCAGGTATCTGTACAAGCTTTAAGGACGTGCATGAAATCGAAAAACTCCTGGCAGATGTAAACCTCCACTTCAACACCAGCAGAACACAATTCACGACAGTTTAAAAAAGAAAAACGAGCACTGGCAAAAGACTAAGAAAGTAGGTGCTAGGTCCTCTCCTAGATGCTAGTAAAGATAACTTCCGCAGAAGGCAACTGTCTAACCAGCATCTTTACTCTGCAGTCAGGTAAGAGGTGATGAAATGGAAACAAGGTTTAAACTGTATCGTGCTCTAAAGAAAGCTTTCCTTTTGTACAGTTGTTGTATCTGGGCCCTCACAACAAAAGAATACAAACTTAACACCTTTTACCGTAAACAACCTGGAGCGGTCCTTAATATCAAAAATCCGACATCAATAAGCAACAAATCTTCCTACGATAAATTATGTAAAGTACCAATCAGCCTCACTTTATAATAGAGTATACTAATTGAAACTAGTATACCAGCCAATAAAGCAATGATACGACATTTCAAATAAGAAGCCTCAAAAAGAAAAGACAACACAAAACATCTATTGTAGTCACTCCCAGACAAAAATATCAAAAGACTGTAATTAGTAATACAAGCATTTCAGACTTCCTTGCCCAGGGTTGTGGAAGGAGTGTGTGTGTGTGTGTGTGTGTCTAGCCTTCTTGTCGAACGGGCCTTTTTTGTGTGGTAAAGTATCTAACTTCATAAAAACACCTTAATTATATCGCTAGCATCTCTTTATTGATTTTAGTATTAAATTCAGTTATTAGAATAAGCTCATTAAAAATTTGATTGACTTGTTTTTGTGTTCACTTTACCGCCGGAATAAAGAAATAAGAGCTACGTTATGTTGTCTCAAACAATCTGAAACATTAAGCAAATTTTCGTTACCGGTAATGAAATTTTTCTGTCCAATTCTCTGCCCACCTAGATGTTTCCCCATGATGACGGTGTTAAGCCGTACCTAATACTCAAAGTTAGATCTTTATCTAGACGCTGGATCTGGTCGCAAAATAGAAATAACTTTTGAAAAAACCTTATCTATGTTGATCCTTATAAATATTTCTCACAATATCGGCATGGTTTCGTTGAAAAAGAATCCGATTTTGAGGTCTTTTGTTGAAATTTATCATGAAATGATAGTCCCTATTGTCAGATTACTTTCATTGTGGATTCCTCGTAACAGCATTTTACGTCATGTTTGTTCACTGCATATTTTTTTCCTCATGCAGTGTTTGGTGTAATTTTTTTTTCATTTGACTTAGCGCTCCTGTGAGAACTGGTATCAGCGTCAATGAATTCCTCAGTGTTGAATATGCCAGCAAGGCTACCACTCTGATCCAAGTGATAGCTGAACTTTTGTTCAAAGTTCTAAAACGTTTTAAGAAAGGGTAACAACATTTACTTTATCTAATCACATACACTAATTTGTTGTCGGAGAGTTGTTTTATGTTCATAAGGGAAATAGCCTGAAAAAGAAAGAAATATTGACACACAGGTATAAAAAGAGTGAGTTATGTACAGACTTAGACAGACAGATACAGAAAAAAATAACAAAAGTCATAGAACAGAGGTAAAAAAAAAAAAAAAAAAAAAGAAAGAGAGAGTGAAAAGAAATATTAGAAAGAAGATAATGCGTAAGTGACATGCAATTAGAGACAAAGATTGAGTAATATACTGACATCGTCACAGACATTAAGATGAAAAAAAGATTCTAAAATGAAAGAGGACAGGCAACAGAGGAAGAAAGAGAGCTAGAGAGAGAGGGAGAGAGGGAGACAGACAGACAGACAGTCAGAAAGAGAGAAAGAATAAGAGAAGGTGGAAACAGAAGAACCAAAAATAAAAGACAGAGTAAGTCCATTTACAGTTAAATAGAAATAGAGAGTAATAAACTGACAGCGACAGAGGCGGGGTGATATACAATATTAAAAATGACAGAAGAGTTGCAAAAAAAGAGAAAAAGGAGAGAAAGCTAACGAGCAAGAGGAAAAAAAAAGAGAGAGAGAGAGAGAGAGAGAGAGAGAGAGAGAGAGAGAGAGAGAGAGAGAGAGAGAGAGAGAGAGAGAGAGAGAGAGAGAGAGAGAGAGAGAGAGAGAGAGAGAGAGAGAGAGAGAGAGAGAGAGAGAGAGAGAGAGAGAGAGAGAGAGAGATTTGCAATGACGCAAAATTAGATTGATTTGTTTCCACCTCCGGAATAAAGAATTAAGAGTTATGCTATAATATGCTGTATCCATCTGAAAGATTAAATAAACTTTCGTTAATGATATTTTTCTGTCTCATTCTCTGCCAACCTTCTTCACCATGATGACAGTGATGAGACGTACCTACTACTCAAAGTTAGATCTATCTAGACGCTGGATCTGGTCTCAAAATAGAAATAACCTTTCAAACAATGTAAACTTGTTCATATTGATCCTTAAAAATGTTCTTACAATATCGGAATGTTTCCTGTTGAAAATAATTGGATTTTGAGGCCTTTTGTTGAAATTTATTTTGAAATGTGAATGCGGGATTACTAAGCCCTATTGCTAATTGTGTGCTTAACGCTTTGAGTAGAGGTATGAGATGAAGATTTATTACAGGGCCCATGTGTTTTCCTGTCTTCTGGAGAGTTATGATGATTCCATTGTTTGTTTTCAAGTCTTTGTGTACAATACCATAAAAAATGGATCTCAGCACGGAGTCTATAATCGCACCCATCTTAGATCTTCCGGAAGTATTTTTATAAACGCAGTTGTAAACAAATCCAGCGTTTATCATTATGATGACTAGATCTTTATCTGGTTGTCTAACTTGTACTTCCACGGTGTCAGATGGTAGCACTTTCCTTAGGGACAAAAGATCAGACCGAAAACTGTTTTCATTAGATCTAGATCTAGGTCTAGTTGCAAAAGTAATTGTTGTACATTAACAGTTTGACCCTGTTAAGGGCAATAGATAATATTTAAACTGGTCTTCAGATGATTTAAATCTATAGCTCGTGAGTACACCTAGAAATCTATCTAGACTCTAGTTCTGTATCTAAACAAAAGGTTCAGACCTACACATAAATTTATAACCTTGAATTTACAATTACACCAATCAAGCTTTTCCCTATGGATCCTTCTCAAATAGGTCTAGATTCCAAATCTAGATCTAGACCTACTCAAGATTATAACTTAATAACACTCTGAGACTCGACGAATCCCATATAGATCTAGGCCCGAAGCATAAAAGGCTAAATCTTGTCACTGATAAATTAGATCTAGATCGATCCATTTTTATAATATAATCTTAACTAACTAGACTACAACTCTATGTTATGCTAATCTTGACTGAATGGTATCTGACATCTGTAGCCACTAGGCCTAACAAAACCAAATAAGTGTTAAAATAACTATAGATAAACACTTGCAAGACCTAGGAGTAGCAAGGAAAACAAGTTTGCAAGCTTTTTCTTTTAATTAAAAATTTGCCCAACCTACTCCAAAAGACCCAAGTCTTAGTAAGGTAAGACTAACATTAAACTGCAAAATTGCAGATATCGGCCCACCGTTTGTCGGGCTTCACAACTGAATGTGTCCCAGCAAAATCTAAACTTGTAGTTTAATGGGATTTTAGAGTAACACAAAAATGCTTATATCATGAAAAGTATTTATTTGCAACGAATAAAACCTTCATATTCGTATTCAGCATATTGAAAAGAAAATTATAATTTTAAAGCTTAGGGTGAGTTGGGCTGATATTTACAATAATATCCATTAAACAAAATCTATTATCACAAACTGGAGAGACCATTTTACCTTAGCTGAAAAAACACGACAAATGCTTAAATCTCCGAATTTTTGGGGACATTTCTACAGAGAATCAGTTACTAGTCGATCTGCGCCTCAAACAATTCCTAGTGAGTAAGGCAGCAGTTGTAGATGTATACACCATGCTATAGTGACGAAGCTTACATTACAAGTGGAACGTATATATGTTGAATTGATAATAGTTTTGTTTTTTCTTTTTTGTCCCATACTTATAAAGTTGTGTGCCTGTTTCCTTTTAGACCTTGTGTAACACCATACTTGGAATTTTGGATCTCTTGTAATTTATAAAATACTCAATTGGTCTGTATTGGAGTCTCATCTATTGGTCATATATAAATATGATTTCTGCAACAGTAGTATTTAATTTTGCATTTTTTTTTAAAGTTTCTGCCTTCAAGGTTAGCATGTAAGTTTAAAGTACACTTGTGTATTTTTTTTTGCCTGATAAATTTGAGGTTGCAGATTATCACTGAGGACTGTGCCTCTTATTTTGTATACAAAATACTGAGCCGCCTGTAATAAAACCATTGGTGTTATTCTGATGTGATTTTCCAATACAATCGGATAATTTTGCACTTTATTTGACGTTTCTTGCTCCACCGAAGGCAAAGTTATTAATAAAAGTAAATTATGAACTTGGATTTGTTGATCATCAAAATCATTTATATGATGACTCTTGTATATCAAAGATATTTCCTGCTGTGCTTGAAATGCAGCTGTAATTATTAAATTCATTTAATGTTGCAATTAATAGCCAAGAACTTTTGCAATTTATTTGAAGGTTCTAGCTGTAAAGATAGTGAAGTTATGAACAAGTAAACTTTTGGCACAGACTCACATTTAGTTTACTGACCAAGTCAGGGGTGTAGCACTTGGCCAGTCTGGTCACTAGTTTAAAGGGACGAATCAGAGTAACAGGAAATTAACATATCATTTTTTATAGGCATAATGGTCCTCATTGGCTCATGAACAGCCTCTTCATGTTTTGTGACATCATAAGCTCATTTGACAATCTATGTAAGTGATGCAGTATCTCTCAATAAATTTATGTAATATAAAGCTATTCGAGGGAGGGGCCAAAATTGACATGACAACCGTTAAATTGAGTTCATTTTAGCTTTTTAATCATTGTTGCTGCAGTCAACTTTAAATTCAATTTCAAGAGCCTTTGTATTGCATGTACTGTCAGTGAAGTGCGAAGTGGTATGGGTCTTGTGTTAGTGTCCATTGCATCAGTTTCTCAGCATCAGGTGATACCTTGGTTTGGTACTTCTGTAGTTTGGAACCCACGTATTAACGTGAAAATTTTTTAGCTTTCCATGGGTTACATCACAAATCCAGATGTGCTTTATATTTTGTTGTAGAGAATTCTATTTTGTTTCGAAATATATTATCACTAACATCTGGTAACGAAGATATAGAAAAATGATGCAATTTTTTGGCTGTCGTATCTGCTTACTTAATTTCCCCCTCTCCCCTTCCAAAAAAAAAAAAAAAAATGGGGGGTAGTGCTGATCTTAAGGGATCTTGCTTTTTGATTATATTATGTGAAAAGAGGAGCATGAGAAGTGAGTATGTTCCTTTTATGCTTGTTGCTTCCATTAAGTTTGCATTAACTGTAAGACACTTGTGAAATTAACTTGATGGGCCATCCTTATTGGTTCAAGAAATTTGTTTTGTGGATCATGATTGATGTGAATTGGTTTAGTTATCTTTCAAAGCCTAAAAGATACTAGCAAACAAAGGGAACTTGTGATTATTTTTATCGAATAAATGTATCTCCTTATTCCTCTTCTTGACACCATTCTGTGTACTCTAATTCTTGTTATATGCCCTAAATGAAACAAGTGAAAATGAAAAAGTAACTCAAGGACCAAAGGTTAGACATTAACATTTCAGAAAATATATACTTTTATAGGTGACTATAAAGTTTAGAGTGTAAAAACAGCATTTCAACATCGAGATGTTTGATTTCACATGACTTCCGAGCACAGCTCTCGCATCTGTTACTAACTCAGCACCCTCACCCTGGAAAATCAGGTAGTCTTTTACCTGGGCGGATTTTTAAGGTGTAAGAGTTGTCACTTGTTTCAGCTGACTGCCAAAGAAAATAATAACACCTTCTCTAGCAACTTTATGTCCAAAGATTCTGTCAATGAATATGCTGAAAGAAACACAACTGATAATTTCTGATTGCAGCAAATCCCTATTATATTTTATTGACATTTCATTTTTAGAAAAAGGTTTTTGCATCTAATCTGCCTGTTAAACTTTTTTAATAGGATTGTAAAGTTTTCTTTGAAACAAAGTAGCTTACAAGGTAAGGTCAAAAGCCGATTTGACTTACAACGATCATTTGAATTCATTGAAATTTGTCCAAGCATAGAATTAAACTGAGCATTCTAAGACTTTAATTCACCCAGTTGCCAAGCTTTGTTTGTTAGGCAACCTATGTCATTAAAACGTACTTTCTTTATACCACAATTGAGCAATTTAATATAAGGGCCAAATTTATAAATGGTAATAAGTGAATAATTTTCTTTTATTATAAAATTGAAAGGTAAAAAAACCCTATTATAGTGGCATTCCAATGCATATCAAATTGTAACTTTTATATAATTTTAATTGTTGAAAGTGCAATTGAAATAAATGTATAAAAAGCAGTGATTGTTGACAATAAATTGAGCACTTTCAACTTGTTTTGCCTTTTGAGTTGCAAAGTGAGCAATTGTTTAGAAAAGTAGTATTTGATATCTGTCTTATTTTTACAGTGTAGTAGGCTGGGCCTTTAAAAGTTTTAGAGTTGCAAAATAATTTTTTTGAATACTGTCGACATCCAGGGTCATTGATTTTCACTGACTCAATATTTTTAGAGAACATGTTATCAACATCTTAAGTTAAGTTACTTTACTGTAATCTTTTGTTAGAGAGAGTGAGTGTGAGACTAAGATCTAGAGTAATTGAATTTTTTTTTTTTACAATAAAGTTTTGATGTGTAAAAAATATCTCACACTCAAAGAAAAAATGTATTCAAGTAATGTTTTACATGAATTGACTATTTTTTAGATAATTTCTCATTGAAATAGTCATCATAGAACAAGAAAGACCTAGCATTCCAGACACCAGGACTTTATGCTGATTTTTTTTCTTTTTTTTTTTTTACAATACATTGGACTCAAAGCTCATGAAGTAGGGCTTTGAATGAGCCGATGGCAATCATCATAAATAGTTAAATTGCTATTTATGATTTTAAAAGTAAGCTTTGTTACAAGAATCTGGCCACACTTGCAGACTGAAGTGCATGTCACTTGGTCCACATTTACATGATTTTCGTTGCACAATGCTCAAAGTCATTGATAATTTCGAAATGAAATATTTTCTTGATCTCTTTGAGGCAAAGGTCACAATTTAAAAATGATTTAAACTTTTGCATGTCTGTCACAGACAGAAGTGGAATGAGAGAAATAAATTTATCAGGATATTTTTTTTGTCTCTTTAAGCTTTACAAGTATAATTGTTGCCTATCTAAGCTTTATATCCAACCAAATGACCCTCGGCTTCTCTTTCGCATCAGATTTTAATCTAGAGTCCTTTCTGTTCTCACAACAATTGACAGAGCAATCACAAGATGTCTAATGAGGATTTACCAAATGACTTTGATATTATTATTTTAGGAACAGGTGAGATAATTTTTGTACTTAACATGATCATTGCACTTTCTATTTCTCGTAAAGATGTTCCATGAAATATAAGACTAAGAGCTCCATTTTCATTCTTTAATTGGAAAGAGAGACTTTAAAAAAAGCATTGTTTTTTTTTTTTTTTTTTTTTTTAATAAATTTGCCAATGTCTCACATAGAAATTTTATAAATTTTATTAATATTTCTACACAAGTGTAATATGAAACTATGAGAACAATTTTTTAAAAAGTTTTGGGACCAAAACATCATAATGATGAGTGGTTATATTTTTAATTCTCTAACTCTTTTCATTCTCTTGGTCCTGAAACAGTTCGATTGAATGAAAATTTAGAGATTATAAACATGTATAATTTTTTTTTACAGGATAAGCTTAAACTTGCACTCCTAATTTTCAATAATCAATTTATACTAAAGCCTACATACACTTCAGCAAATTTTTATGATTAAAATATTTATGATTGAATTTAACCCTAAAGAATTTAAAATTCCATCTTGCAATTAAGGACACATTTTTTCTTCTTTTATTATCTTCTATAACATTTGCCTACAATTATCATTGCAGGACTGACTACAACTATTTCAGCTGCAGCCTTTTCACGCATAGGATTAAAAGTTCTTCATCTAGACAGGTAAGCCTCTAGTCTAGATTTTTTCTTATACATTGCTATATACCTCATTTCTTCATCAGATCTAACTCAGGACATAACTTAATCTTAGACTTTCCAGAAATTCTGCCAGCAGTTTTTCTTTTATGTCAGAAAAAGCAGCCTTCTGTAAAAGGATGCTATCTTCAGTGTCTTTATTTCTTATTGCAACGCTGAATAATAGCAACAGCATATATTTAATCCATATTTTTGTCCAAATATTGCAACATATCACAAAAAGTCACTTCACGGCAGTTTTAGATAAGAAATAAACAATTTTAGAAATACATAGTGTAGTTTTGCAAGTACAATTGATTTTTTTAAAAAAATTGAGACCTTTGTGTTTTGAGGTTTGCAAAATCTAATAGGTCTTGACCTTGAGTGAAACTGCTATTCATTCATGAGAATAATAGACAGTATTTTACCTGGTGTCCTTGAATAAGAATATGGACATTGAATAGAAAGCTACTATTGCAGAATTGTATTCATAATCATCCTCACACAATTTCATTATAATGCTGGAAAGCAATGACTTGAACAAAAAAAAAAGAGATATTTTCGTTGAGTTTTGTACATTTATAATGTTAGTTTAATAGTCCTTTGTTTTGCTTCACATTCCTATGTAAAGATTCTTATTTTTTCACATAGAAATGACTACTATGGAGGCCTATTTGCAAACTTCAATCTTGATGCAATCGAAGCATGGAAACAAAAGAATATCGTAAGTTTGTATTTTATTTCCATGCTCTGTTTTATGTCATAGCTAACAAATCTACCTTATTTTTTTTTTTCACTTACGTATGAAAATGAGCAAGGTTATGATTATATATATATATATATTTTTTGAGACCATACAAGATCAGTGTAAATAAAGACTTTCCTTTTCTTTTTTCAATTAAAGCATAGCTGGCTAAAGAAAAAAACACCAACTATTTCTTTCCCTTTATTGAAGAATCTGTAAACTAAGCTAAATATCATGTTTTGAGATACTGTTATGATTGTTAAAAGAGATTTCTGTTTTTGCTTGTGTACCCTCTCTATATAGGACCTCAGCAAAGTTGATAGTGAAAGCCATGCTGTAGGGAAAGATAAAGACTTATGTTCTGATGGTGTAACATGTGTAAACCTGCCTCAAGAAACTGCTCAAGCGTTTAATTTATCATCAAGCTTCCATGTCAGGTACAGATCAAAAGATCAGTACAAATATATTGCAGTAGAGTATATTTATATATGTGGTATGTTTCAGGGCAAAATGGCACAATATTTTATTATTTGAGATTGACCTCAATTTAAACGTTGGAAATATAAATTCTGTGCAAGATTGGGTTTCTTTATTATGTTTTTTTAAAAATGGAATAGAAAAAGGGTTGATTTTTGTCTTTTTTCTTGTTGTAAGAAACTTTTTAGGCAACATTTTTTAGATAATAGTTTTCAAATTTTATCCTGAATTAGTCTTTGTAGAATCCCAAGTAAATAAAAATAACAAATAACAAACCATGTCAAATGCTCTCTAGTTTAATTATGTAGTTTTTAGACTTATCCTTCACAAAACTATGTTGGAAAATGAACTCAAATGATCATGCTGTGAAGTTTATATGAAACGCCAAATTATCACAAATGTAATCAATTTTTCTATATGAAACTTTATTTTTTTTCTTCCTTGCAGAGAACGAACAGCAGAGGAGGAAGAGGCTGCAAAAAAGCTGCAAACTCCATTCAAACCTTTTTTTTCCTTACCCAAACCAAGCGACTCTGATTCTGCTTCCAAAGAAATTAGTGAGGAAAAAGAAGCTTTTCAAGGCTCAGATACTGAGAATGATCTAACACCAAATCAACCACACTTGCAGAACAAGTCACAGGAAGATTCTAGTCAAGACCCAACATCACCTGAAGACCAAGGAAATTCAAGGACGCAAGTTGTTCAGAAAGAAAAGAGTATAGCAGAACCTGTCAAAGATGAATCTGAAGGTAAAGAAAGTGAGCAGCCTGCAGAAGAGGCCAGTGCCTTGGTTAGAGAAGGAGATAAAGCTTCCAATGACAGGGATATGAATCATTTCTCATCAGAACCAAAGTCAAAGAATGATGAGGAGTTTGGTGAAAAACTCTCAGAAGAGAAAAAAGAATCATCTGTTTTGGAAGACAATATTCAAGGCTCTGTCCAAGAAAAGAAAAAAGAATGGACTGCTGGGGATATAAAAGATGAATGGCGCAAATTTTGCCTGGACCTTTCACCCAGAGTGAGTCTCCTAAGTTTTGTTATCTCCCAACTTTTGTAACTTTAGTGTTCCTAATGAGTAACTCATCACTTTTGACAATAAAAATAATTGTTTCAGACTAGATATAGTTTAAAATTTTTTTTCACGTTTTGATAATGGTGATCGACAAATATTTGAAATTAAAAATTTTCCTTTACAGGGCAAAGGTTTACCATGTCGGTATATATTTTTTTGTTAACTGAATATTTTTTGTTTAGACTATTTACAAGGTGTAGAAAATTTTTGAAGAAAAAAATTTTTTTGGATCTCATACATATCCATTAAATTCAATTCACCCATAGGTTCTCTTTTGTTGTGGTGACATTATTGAGCTGCTCATCAGATCAGATGTTGCCCGTTACTGTGAATTTAGGACTGTGAGCCGTGTTCTTACACTGCTAAAAAATAAACTGGAGCCAGTAAGTACTCATTATTTTTACATAGAATGGGAATGATTACCAAGGCTGCGTTTTTATATTTTCTCTTTTAAGGCAGATTAAATGTTTCCTTTTGTACCAAAAGTTTTGTTTCTTTAATGTTTGATTAATTTGGGATCATTAATATGCCCATTCAAAGTAAGCACAGGGACAATAAAGATTTTTTTTTCTTTCAAGATTGGGTGGTTGAAAAAAGTAAGACGGACAGTACTGCAGGAGTGAGACAAAAAATGTTGAAGTAGAATGAAGACGCCAGCAAGAAAAGAATTCTTCAACTTTTATTTCTTATTTGAAATTTAATAATTGTTGGTCATCAATATGGAATTTTTAAATTAAAAAGAAAAGTTTTGATTTCCTACATATGTATGCTTTTCTTTTAAGACTCTTAAATATAGTTGCTGCAATTCTCTTTTAAGCTTAAACTTATTCAAAAGTCTTTTTTTTTAAATTTTTTGCTCTTGTAGGTGCCATGCTCCCGTGCTGATGTATTCGGCAGCAAAATTGTGTCCCTTATTGAAAAAAGATTAATGATGAAATTTTTACAATTTGCTGCTGACTTTGAAAATCATCCAGAGGAATATGAAGGTTGATCTTTCTTTTACACCCTTTTGTTAGAAAGAGCCAGTAATTAATACTCCAAAGTCTGTCTTTGTCCTTTTTGGGCAAGGGGGGTGGGGGGGGGGGAGGAGCTAGAGGGGTTGGATGTGGCCTATTTTGTTTGATACAGTACAGTGTGTATTCTCAAATTAAGTATTTTTGTAAATCAGGATGGCAAAGTGTCAGAAGAAATTAAAGCAATTGCCATGCTTCTTGATATAGCTGTAGCTCATTCCTGATAGTTCACTGCTTTTTTTTTATTGCACCACGGCATATATGTTTGTCTAAATACTATTATATTAGTAATCAAAAAGGACTGATAAAATCTTTCATCAAAATCATTCAGATTGCTTAGTGGTAAAAGTAATGACATTTTTTTCCACATGTAATTGGATTTGAATGTGCCACCCCAAGGCAGCTTAGATTGCATTGAATATGCCAATGGGATAGGCAGGCCAGTCAAAAATGAGTTAAAACTGAAGTTTAAATTAAATCATTAACAGCATATTAAAGTTTGTAGGTACATTTTATTGTATAGTGAGAGCAATAATTTTTTTTAATAAAACATTAGAGATACATCACTGTGATATCTTTCCAAACATTTTTTCCATGACTTCCCCTTTGACGTAGATAGAAAAACTGTATTTGAATTGACAGAGCACAGAAAGTTGATTGATCACTGACATCTACCCTTTTCTTTTTCAAACTCTCCAGGTCACCAAAACTCTACTTTCTTGGATTTCCTCAAGTTTAAGAAACTGACTCCAAATCTACAACATTTTGTGCAGCATGCAATAGCCATGGTTGATTACTCTTCAGGAACAGAACATGTGAGTTTTCATTAGGAGTTGGAAATTTCAGGATCCCAGAAATTGGAGAAATATGAAATAATTCCACATCAAACCTCGGTCAATGAAAATGTTATAAAATTTATGCTTCGCTTTTCACACCAAGTAATCTAAAATGCCTGCCAGGATTCATTTGCATAACATAGTAGGTTTCCAAGTATTTTATTATTTTTGAGGCCCTTGATTAATTGAATTTTTTAAAGGCTTCTGAAAGTACCTTTAAATTTTATCTGAGATTAAAACTTTTGCAGAGCTGTGATTGGACTTAACCAAACTTTTAATTAAAAAATTTTCAGGGCCTTCAAAGAACTAAGAAATTTCTGCAGTCCTTGGGCCGTTATGGAAACACTGCTTTTCTATTTCCTTTGTATGGTACTGGAGAGTTATCTCAGGCTTTTGCCAGGTAAGAGCTTTTGATATTTTAAATTCATTGACTTCCACTTATTTTCCACTATTTGCGTTTTTTACTAGACCATTTTGAGACTTTTACCAAACTTTCAGACATCCTTACTCAAACTAAATATATGCAATTTCACCAAATTCAAACTTTTGTATTTATTATTGAGCTGTTGAAAACAATTTTTTTTACAATAACAATTTTTGTTTAAATTTTTATGAGTACAACTTTTTTATTAGAAGTCTGTGAATATTACTAACTTCTGGAAGGGTTTAATCCGAGCCCTATGGTGTATTCGACACATTTGTTTTTTATTTTTAAGGTCTAATTTTTAAAACGTTTTTTTGTTGTTTTTTTTTTAATAGAAAAAAAAGGTAATCAGTGAAAGGAGATTTCCAACCCACTCATGTTATCTGTGGAATTTTATCTGAAGTATATAGGCCTACTGAGTTTGAAGCAGCATTTTTTTCTTTATCTCCAGAATGTCAGCAGTGTTTGGGGGTGTATACTGTCTTATGGAAACAGCGACACATCTTCTTGCTGATGCTGATAACAAGTAACATAGCATTTGCTTGGCCTTTTAATTTATAAAAAAAAATTTTTTCCCAATGTAAAAAATACTGCTCAGTTTTGTGACTTAACAATTTTGAGCATTAACTTTGACCAATATACCAAATTGAGTACTTAATCACTAGTTTAATATTAAACCATGCAAATTGTTGTTTAAAACTGAACTTTTTATGATATTTAAATGTTTTAGATTAGGGAATTGATCTAAGTTATTTTTGATGGACAATTGAACTTAGTCTTAATGCAGCAAAGAAATTTAATTTTTACATTCACATGTCTGTTCAATAATCAAGTTTTTTCATCTGTTTAAAATTATGTTATTTATTAAGAGCCTTTTAAAGGTGAGAACATGACTCATTATTATTATTATTACAGTAGGACTTGCCAAATCGCGAAACGCGACATTGGAAATTGTAGTGAAATTGGGAAAGAATTTAGGGATCAGAATGATTACTTTATAAAGTCATCGATAAATCGGGAAATGTTACTCGTTTAAATGGGAAAAAAGTTCCAGATTTCGTCGTCGAAATGAAGTGTTGAGAGCAGATTGTTTGCTTTATTTACCTGTAAACCGCTCATCTCTCACATGGTGTGAATGAATTAACACACATGTCGTCAATAACAAGCTTTCCTGGGCTTAGGCGACATTAATTGTAAGTCGGGTAAGGAGGCATGCGTAAGGGCGTCGTGATGTCTACCTACCAGGTTGTGGACTTCACGGTCCACTTCATTCCAGGTGGATATTGATAGAGCTAGTATTTGTACTAACAGGTAATCTTGTGGTTATGAGACAGTCGCCAGACATCTTGCAGACATTATGGTCACTTCAACAAAAGATGTAATGCTTTTGTTTGTCTAATAAAATTTGTTGTCAAATGCATAGCTTTGATGGCGAGCTTGTATTAAAGGGTTGCTTAAATTTGTGAATTTCATTCATTGATCAACGCTTGATATAAAAGATGGCCAGCAAGAAAAGAGTGGACATGTTTATTGATGACAAACTTAAAGTGCCGAAAACTCTAAAGACACCAGGGTCGGCAACTTTCATTAATGTTTCTCCTGGTCTCTTGAAAGCTTCCAGAACTATATATATCATATCACTCTCTGTTTAGTCATGTCTGTGACTGAACACAGTGAGCTATTCTTTTTATCATACACCCGGAAAATCGGGAAAACCTGGATTATTTGGAAAAGAAGTCTTCTCCTAAAATTTCCCCATTAAGCGGGTCCGATTGTATTCTTCTTCTTCTTCTTCTTCTTCTTCTTCTTCTTCTTCTTCTTCTTCTTCTTCTTCTTCTTCTTCTTCTTCTCCTCCTCCTCCTCCTCCTCCTCCTCCTCCTCCTCCTCCTCATCATCGTCATCGTCATCGTCATCGTCATCGTCATCGTCATCGTCATCATCATCATCATCATCATCATCATCATCATTATTATTATTATTATTACTATTATTATTATAGTCATTATTACTATATTTATCATCATTTCAGAGTTTAAATTTCACACATCAAGATATTATTATAAGCCAAGGTTTTTCAAAGGAGCTTACATTGTGCTTGTATTTTTTTTATCTTACAAATATTGTTTCGTTTACTTGCAGATGTTGTGGTATTATAACGTCTAAAGGGCAAAGGATAAATTGCAAGTAAGCCTTTGAATTTGAGCTTAAATGATTGTAATAATTTCGGCAAATGTGGACAAAAGACATATTGTTATCATTGGAAAGGTGTACAAAAAAGTTTTAAGATGGTGACAAAATTTTTCAATTATTTCAATTTTGATAGTAGTTACTGAAGACAGTAAAACAACTATAGAGGTTGGGATAGAAGGAGCTAGACCCAAGGATCTGAAGACACAAGTGATTGTAAATAAAGATGTGAATAGTATAGAAAAAATCAATTGCAAACCTAGATCTAACCTGAGACCGACAAATAAGATAAAGAACGAGAAAACGCGATAAAGGACAGATGGAATTGACATGGATCAAACCTGCACCTTGAAATAATACCCATAGTTAGAGGGAGAATGACATGGAGAGAGGGTGGGGGGGGGGGGGCGAGCATGGGGGCAAAATATTGAGTGTGGTAGCCCCTGAACGTAACTTGAAATATTTTAAACATTGATACCAGCATGTCAAAGCTTTTTTTTTTTTTTTTATCTCATTTGCTAATGAGGGTCTGGAGATAATTTGAGGGCCCCTGGCTGGGCTTTTTGAGTATTTTTAAAAATTTGTAACGAAAAAAAAAATAATCCCATCTTAATCAAATTTTGAGACATATAATAACAACACATGCTGGTTTGAATAAAATAAGCAACAATAGGATATTTCAGAATTTGATTTTTATGTTATTTTTCCAAAAGATGTCAAATTTTCATTTTGTTTACTCTTAGATAAAAATTTAGATTCAGAACTATCCTATTCTGAATCACTACTTTCATAAATTTCTAGATTGTAATCATCTTTATTCACTTTTAGATCACTTTGTGGCTTTAGCAGGATTAGTATAGGAGTTATTGGGGTCAAAGTCACAAATATGTTCACAATATTCATATGGTACACAACATATTTTCTTTTTTTTTCACCTTTAAACATAAATTTCAAATCGATTTCTGTTGTATTTCTGATATGCAGATTCCATTTAGATATAAAAAAAAAACACTGCAGCAAACAAATCTTTTAACTATCAATATTTTGAATAGCCCAGCGTTCCATTCTTTAATTATTTCTTGTTACTCTTGTAGCTGAAAAGGTTTGTAAAAACTCTTGTCATTAGGCAAGATAAACACCTTCATTTCAATCTTACATGCCAAGGTTCAATTTATAAAAAGACCTTTTATAACCACCAAGTATTAGGGTAAATGGCTGTTTCAAAAAACTTAAAGATGAATAATTTTGGCAATTTTAAATTCAAGATCAACATATTTTTTCATACAGAGCACTTTAAATCATTTAAAGTTGCACTCAAGTGGCAAATTTAGAGCCTCTCAGTAGTTATTTGGGTAGTAAAAATGTTAATCTTTCCTTTTGTGATTGAAAAGAAAAAATTAGATTTTTGAATCTGCTTTGAAAAATCAAAATTAAAAAAAAATTGCACCCTGCCTCAAAATATCTTACTGTTCTTGACACACTACACAATTTTTTTTCTCAAGTTTTATTCTAATCAAGGAGCTTGTAATTGTAATATGATGCAAAATGTGTGCAAAACAGCAAATTTGCAGAGAAATATTTATTTAACTTAATGTGAGCTGCTCATAAAAAAGTGGTATTTTGTAATGAGACATTTTTTTTATTGTCTTTACTTATCAAAAACCAACACCAAATACTTTTAGCTTGGTTTGCTTTAGTTTATGTATACTAGTAATTTTTTTATGATCTTTTACTTTTTTTTGCTGTCAATTCTGACAATCTTAGATTCAGATCAGTTTATGTTAGGGAATATTATGAACAACACAAGATTATGGATCTTTTAATTTAACTCGTTTTTGTTTTCCTGAGCCTTAATCATTTTATTCTTCTTGCAGATATCTGGTTGCTGAATCTTCATATCTCCCTGATACATATACCAAGCGTCTTTCATCTGGGTGAGTGTTAACCCCCTATTTATTGCAATGTGTTTTTCCTCTGATGTGAATTAAAAAGTCTTTTAAAACTTAGATATAAAAGAAAATAATATCAACAGCTGTAGCAGTTGCTATGAGCAACTGGAAAAAAAAAAAACATGCAACAGTAGGAACAGTAACAATAATATGATAATATTATTAATAATATAACATTGACAGGGAGGAAAATGCATTGGAATCCAGTGATTCAATTCAGACATTTTAACAATTCAGCTAGGATAACACACTATATGGAAAAATGCAAGTACTGTATTCGCTCCAATAGTAGCGCCGGGCGCGTGAAAATGAAGGAGGGGGGGTGCGTCTAAAGGAATGTTTTGGATGACTTTCTTCAAAGACAAAGTGCCGCCATTTCCGCCGTCGCCGCCCTTGCCCCCCTCTAGTTAGTTTTAGGGTGCCATGGTTGGGTGAAGAAAGCGACGCGTCATTCGAGTCCGATGACTACGAGGACTGCAATAGTCCAGGACATTAACCTCAGACGCCTTAGTACTGACTTTGACATCCCCAATTTGAGATGACAATTGCAGTATCATAGTCATTCATTGTTTACATGTGTTGTCTGTTGTTATCATCAGATCTATCGCTTAATAAATGTTTTGAGTTTGAGTTTAATAAGAATCTTTTGTTCTCGAAAGTGGTGTTTTTTAAGTGTTGCTTGGATGGGAAAAGGGGGGGGGGGGGCGTTTATTATAGATGGCGCTACTAATGGAGGGAATACGATAGTTTTTTAATTTTACCCTATATAGTGCAGCTTTGAATAGTGTATACATGGGGTATTAAAGTCGTCCATATAATGTTTATCTTACAGATATGTTTTCCCCTCTATTTTTGACAGGAAAGTTTCACGAGGAATTTATATAACAGATTCCTCCATTAGTCGCTCGTCAGATGAAGATGTAAGTTTTTGTTTGTCTACAAAACTTTATTTGACTTCATTATATTTAAGTTCATAAAATTTAACCATCATAATTCTTTTAAATGAAATGCTGGTGTTATGAACAAACACAAAATATTCCAAATGTAGGCAAAGTATGCTTATTTTCATTTTAGTTTGTGAACACATTTATGCACACCCTAAGTTATCTTAAATATAAAGTTAAACTAGTTTTTATTTCAACAATGTTGCAATTCCAGTTTTTCTTATGTACGTATTTCTTTTAGAGTGTTTTCTGCCCTGCAAAAGATCGTGCATGCAACAGGCCCTGGTTTCTCTGCTCCAAGATTTCTTTTTAAATGTATATTTTAACATTAGATCACTAACAGTCCCTTACTTACTTTAAAGAAACTTTTTTTTAGTATGTATCCTTTCAATAAAAAATTTTGTTTTTCAGCTTACATTGCTCAACTTTATTTGCGAAGAAGACAGTTCCAGATCTGTCACGGTTTTGGAGATGCCACCTTCTGCATGTGTTTGTCCAAGAAATTTGTGTAAGCTGCAGGATTTTTTCCTCTGTTGAATCTTTGTCTGTCCTCGGCTGATAATTTACATAATTGTTTATTCTCTTTAATATTGGTCTTTCAGTTATTTATACAGAGAAAAGATCTGCAAATTGAATGAGGAAAGTTATAGAAATAACAAGAAAAGGTATGTTATAATGTTAGATTACATTTTAAAAAAGTCAAACAGTTGTTAATCCTATAAGGACATCTTTGTCATGAGATAAAAAAATAAGACTAACAAAAATGAAATTGTTTAAGAAAATTAGAATGATTTCACAATTTTTTTTTTTACATGTGGGATGTGTGCATAAGTTATTTTTAATCATGAAACCAATTGATGCTTTATAAATTTCAAATAAACATTTTTCGCCAATTGCAGCATGTCATCACCACTACATTAGAAAAGTAAAAAAAAATGGAATGACAGTAGTTTGTGATTCCAACCACATCTATCAGATCTGAATATTTCTTTAATCCTGATAATCTGATTATTTTCCCTCCTCAGTTGTTGTTTATTTTACCCGAGTTAGTAATTCAGATGACCCTGAGAGGGATTTGCAAGAAGTAAGAGAGAGATTGTTTGCTTCACCTGATGGTGGTAAGTCTTTATGTATTTTCACAGGTTCCATATTAATAAATGTAAAAAAAAAATGAGCAAAAATTTGTGAAATATCAAGTATTTCAATAGAAATCAGGTTAGATAATGGAATGTGAGGGGATGATCTCATGATGTTATTTCACATGGCCACTGAGTGTATTAAATGTTCAACCCAGTAGTTATATACTTTGATATGTGCTTTAGATTCAATCAGCTTTGTAGCTCTAGAAAGATTTTTTTTTTACATCTAGATAAGCACAAGAATTTGCCTAAATACTAAACCTTGAAGAATGAATATCAATATAATTTGTAATCTTGGCCTAGATCTATCACCTGTCTCCTTAAAAAATAAAGAGCAATTTCTCTTTGTATATTATGTTAAGGTAATACAGCTTTTCATTTTTATAATACAGAGATTTAGAACTAAAATATCTTAAACTTCTCATTAATAATAAAGATTGATTTGGGGAAAGGATATTTAAGTTTATCCCTCTTGAGTATTACGCAAACAAGCATATAGGGCTTGGTCTCAATCCTAGGCTTTGAGGTTCTATGGGTTGACACTACTGAGTGATGTTGTGGACACAAGGTTTTAAGTATTTCTACTGTTATTTCTAGTTTAAGAGGGCTGCTGGAAAGCCCATAGTTGAATGTCATTGGCTGATTTCTTTTTCTACGTGATGATGCTATAAGAGCCAAAGCCAGATGAAATTTCAACTTTGAAATTTTTCAGTTTGTCATACGACTAGACGACTATTAAACAAGTTTACTTTTGTTGTTTATAGCCTCCAGTGCTGAGGAGAGTCGCCCTAATATTCTTTGGTCTATGCACTTCACCCTTAATGACTGGAGCATGGTTGAGCTGACAGATCAAGCAGTGGAAAACGTGCTGGTGTTGTCAGAGGGAGGTGATGCAGAAATTGATCTTGACAAATGTGTCCCTGAGGTATGGTCATCATATGGAATATGAAAATCATTATGGGATTTTTTTTTTTGGGTTGGTGTGAATAACATGTGCAGTTAAATCCTAACCTTCTCGTAACAACTTATGCAGTCAGCGATTTATTGAGCTAAATATCATGTCGATACATTCAGGTTCTTCTGTTCCCACCCGAAAGATGACATATCTCTACTTGACCTTCATTGAGGCTGTCAAACTCCAATACCATACATTTCATAAATTTAATTCATAGGTAACGAGACAGAAAATTTGGTGGTAAAGAGTTTTTTTTTTTTATGAGCATAGCTGAATGCAAAGTCCTGCCTTGCTCAGATTACTCTTTGCCAATACATCAAAGTAAATGATGAGGACAATCAAAGAAGGAGGCATTCTTCTAAATTTCAACAATTTTCAATATGAATTGGGCAACATGCAGCATACTATAACTGGATGCTATACAAATCATGAAATAAAATCAATCCCTAAAGGAAGTAAAAAAAACAAAACAATAAAAGCAACAGACTTAACCTGAATCAAGTCAAATGGTCTTATAAGCACCCAGATAACTTTTACTTTTATTAAATGATGTAGCAAAAGAACTGGTGAAATTTTGATTTTTGTCTGATCCATATTGTATCTCTAAGGTGTGGTGCATTCATATCTTTCAAATAAGAGTAGAATGTCCACTTAAGCACAATTTTATTCCTATTGATAGTGAGAAGACATATCTCATGGTTTACTAAGATGTAAAAGATATTGATTAACATTATTAAAAGTTTTTTTTTGCCTGGGTTAAAATATATTTTATCTTATCAATCTCATCTTAGGCGAAGAGGTTGTTTCACCAAGTGTGTCCAGATGAAGAGTTCCTGCCAACTCCCCCTAATCCTGAGGACATCATTCATGTGGATGATACTGAATCTCCTGTAGCAACTGGCAGCAATTCGGAATTCGAAAGTGGTCAGGAAAACTCTGAGGAAAAGAAAGGAGGGGAGATTATTTCTAGCGAAGCAACAGATCAAGAAAAAAATAGAGAAGAAAACCAAGATATGCAAGAGACAGAGGGCACCTCAGCAGAGGTTATGTGTGATGCAGAGAAGCCTGAAGAGGGAGAAGAGAAGGCTGTGAAAATGAGCAAAACATTGGGTCAAGAGAATGAAAGCTAAACAAAACAACAGCAACAGGAAAAACATGGGAAGTTGTGAAAAGATTTCACGCCCTTTGAGTTTTTCCTAAGTATAAAATAAGTGCCTAAGCAGAACAGGAGAGCAACAAAAGTCAGATAGAAGATGATGCCTTTTTAATCAACTATGTGGGGAAAACCCTAAGGACTGATTATTAATTCCACTTTTTAAAAGAGAAAGGAAGTTTTAGCAAATTCCGGAGGCATAACTAATGCGTGTGTGGCATTTATTTTTTACCTATCGAGGACACCAAACTTTTAAAAGCTATAATTATAGAAATACCATTTTTTAAAATTAGCTCTGGGTATTACTTTTCTGTTAGGAGTAATACTTTTCAGTTTTCTAAAAAGGTGTTTGCTGTTTCATATCTTTTAAGATATCACCATGAACCAAATTTAGTATACATACAAAAGTATACAGTATATACACGTTAGTATTTTTTTTTTACTGTAACATGTGTATACATTTAAGTTGCATTGTTTATACAGTTGGATTTTATTAAGCCTAATTTAGGATATTTTCAGCTCAGACATTCTGTAAAATTAAAACCATTTAATTGCTATGAGTCCTGACAGAAGGTTTGTGAGATTGATTACAAGACTGACTGATTGATCCAAGAGGGCATCAATGTGTTTTATTTGTCAGGGTTCATTAAGAATTCGTTGTAGTAAAAATCCAGACAAGATTATTACAGCTAGAAAATAAAGGTAAAAAAAAGAGAAATATAAAAATAAAAGAAATATTTAGATAGGGTATTCTCGTATTTTCTTTCTTTTGGTGAATAAATTACTTTAGTGCCTGCTACTTTGTTTGTCTTGGTTAAATGCTTTTTGGCATTGTAAGGAATGAACTTCATATATTTTGAATAAGGTATAACATTTATTCACAGATTTGCAAATTTGCAACACAATATCTCATGTGCTTCCTTTAAAATGGTGTACTTAAGTATCAAGTGTGCATGGAAATGCAAATTTTAGATTTTTTTTTATGTTAAAATTTTTACTTGGCTCAAGGCTAAGATCTAGATGAATGAGATTTTGAATTAGGTTTTTAATTTCTTCCTTATATTGTCTACTTTATGAAATAAAGTTACTCTTGTTTATTAATTTGTGTTGCTAAACACATAGTCTAAATTAGAAGTGTGCAAATGTAACAAACAATTTAAAGTCGCAAAATGGTAGCCTAGCAGAATCTGCAAATTTTCTAACTACATGATTAATTATATGTTAAGTAGAATTGCTTGGGCAGACCTTAACCTGGTTGTATCAGTTACATTTACAACAAAGCAAAGAATATCAAACTCATTTGAGAGAGGCCTTAAAGAACATTTAGGGAACCAAAAATTTAGAGATAATTTTTAAAAAATCACATTACCCATATTTAATATGCAAATTAGGTTTTTCAAAAGCATACTGAAACATTCCTTTTGAAAAAAGTGATTTATAATTTTACAAAAATGCTTGTCAAACCTACCTTTAGATCAGTTTCTAGAATCTAAGCTTGAGTAGAAGATTCTGAACTGCCTCTTAGAGTCCTGAGTCATTGGCATCTAAGGTAACAAAACAGTTTTAGGATATATGTGTCTGGCAACCAGTCATGATAAGTTGGACGCTGGAAGTTTTAACTTGGAAAAACAGCATTCGAGAGAATATGAATCCTATTTATAAAGGCTTAAAGTCTTATATCTTCTATGTTCATAATCAGACATTCCCACCAACATAATAGGTGATGCTAAAATCATTTCTTTCACACATCGATCCTTGAATCCAAAAGTTAGATCTCGGGAACTGAACATCAGAGTTTCCTCATGCAAAAAAAAAAATCAGTGCAATACGATAATTTTATTAATGTATTTTTTACAGTTTTGGAAGCGTTTTTTATGCAGATCTATTTTCTGAATGTTATTTTATAATTATATAATGTCAATATATAATCGTATGTCTTTGCTGTATGCATTTTTTATTAACTGAATAATTTAAAAAGAAGTTTATATGAAAAGTTTATTTTGCTCTCATGTGCTTTAAATAGATAAAAATAAAGAAAATAAATGAAAAAAGAAAGTGATGTTTTTGTAAATTGATTTTTCAACCATTTTTTGTTAACATGTTTTCACGTAAACATCTACATATAAGTTTACTTATAATGAGAAGTTCTTCCCTTCTGAAAACAACCAAATTACTACACCTACAAGTTATACAGTTTTTTACACAAGGGAAATGCATGCATTTTTTAAACAGTGACTTTATCTATATAAATATTATATTTTTTAATTTTATAATCTGTATGCTTCAAATACACATATCTCATAAACATCCTGTGTATTTTAAAGAAAGCCTCAAAGCACTGGATACTGCTGTAATTCTTTTCATGTGACCAATTGCTCCGCAAAAATTGAAGTATTCAGCTTGTTAGCAGCAGGACTCCCTTGCATTCACTTTACAACAGAACTCTACATACTATTTAAAAATGTATCTGGCAAATAGTTAACTGATAACATTACTAAATTGTTTAAAAAAATGTAAGAAAAGGAGGAGAATGTCTACTGAAGACAACAAGAAATTCAATTTTTAGGCTAAATCATGGAACTCAGCAGCTAGTGTTATTTTTTCCCTCAGCCACTTTAGTCTTTGGGCTGCAAAGATGCATTATTTTTGCATGTGTTAGATATATCTACATTCATTTTCTTAAGGCTTAAAGCTCTTATTGCAGTTGATCCTTAGCAACAGACGAAAATCACCTGTAAAAATAAATCCTTCCTTAAGCAGTCAAAAATAAAAAGAAGTAAGCAATTTTGTTAAAAGAGAAAAAAGGATGAATTACTTGTTTATGCATTTGTTCTAAATCTAAAAAGTAAATATTTCACCACTAGAATAAGAGAAAGAAAGAGAAAAAAAATTTACAATGCTTAATGTTGATTTCTATATATAAGATTATTTCCAAGAAGATTTATTCTCTCCATCAGGTGGTAATGATTGAAGAAAAATCTTTATCAAATCATGTCTCCATCTTCCAATATTTTTCCGTTTCAACTTTTAGATATGTGTATATGATTTTTTTTTTTCTGGTAAGGAAAATAGAGTCTCCATGTCTTAAAAAAATGTCAGCATTCCGTTTTTTAAACGTATTAGATATTTAAGATTTTTGAAAGATTCATGGTGGAAAGGTTGCACACTTTTTGTGTTTATTTATTACCTCAGTGAGATCATATGATCAAAAGCACACAAAAACAGGCGTCACAAACAAGCCACATATCTTATAATAGAGATTCTGAACCATCTTCATCAATGACTTTTAAATTACTATTTTTTTAGGTGGTCAAAGATAGCACGATATTTAATCAGTAAAATGGAGTTAAGCATAATTTATACTACTCGAAGGTAAATAAAAGGGAAGGAATGGAAGTTAACCATTATAGCATTTAATGCATTTCAACTCTTGCAGGTCAATCTAGAATTTAGGGTTGCTCTTTTGTCTTTAAATTTCTTTGTTTCAATTAGCAGAGACAATAGTGAAGTGCATTACTTCCGCAAAGCTTTGTTTAATTTAAGTATTTACTAAAATATCTCTAAAAATTGAAAAAAACAAACAAAACAAAAGCAAAAACAAAAAAAAAAAATAATGTATAAAGTGCTTTGCATTGTAAAAGCAAAAAAGTTTGCAAAACCAGTCCTGATGAGTCGGGTATCCAAAACTTGAATCGGCAAAAACAGGCATTTCAAAGTAGATAAATTCCTCTTTTTTTGTTATTTTAAAGAGCTGCAATGTCAGCGTCTTCTCAGAGAGTAATTATTTTTTCATGCAAGTTTAATTACCGAAAGCCTAAAGAAAATGCAGGGTTATAAAAGTAAAAACCTTTGAAATTTAATTTGGGCAATACGCGATTGTTGGACATGGTGACTGGCAGCTTTATTTCAATCTGTTAATTTCGGACATGCTTAAAAATGATCTCTTTTTTCACAGTTTTCACAGAGGCCTGGAAAAAAGTGCTCAACTCAATCAAACTGATATTAATAAAACATTTATGTGCGCCCACGTCAGTTTACAACAGAGCGTAATTCATGTGTATTAAATTAAAGCCATTCGCCATTATCAAGCGAACACATTGAAAACATGCAGCTGTCCTCCAGGTATTTATGCTTGTCAATGTTTGAACACTCTTTTTGTTTTAAAAGTTATTTCAGGGTCTCTTATATAATTTTCCAAGTTCTTCCATTGAAAAACATTAAAGCTCCCTTCAGCATTTTTTCTGCTCTGACTGTGTGTTGTTCTAAGAGCTCATTAAGATATAAGATATTATCAAATGCTTTGTGTTTATCTTTTCAGAGTTAAAGGTTTAGTTCCTTGTATTGAAATGGCTGTAGAAAAGATTTCATCTCAGGAGTAAACAACTGCCTGGAACAATTTAACTCTCATCTTTCAAAAGACAACCAACATCAATAAATTTGAAATTGTTTGAAACATTGAACCGTCCCTTCATATGAGTTTTTTTTTCCTTTTTTTTTTTTTTTTTAAATAGAATTATGATTAGAAGCATAACAATTATGCTTCTTTCACATCTTGTGAAGAAGCCAGCCTCCCCATACCCCCATTTAAAAAAGCCTTCATTTTGACAATTAGGAGGAAACAAGCAAACACAAAAAAAAAAAATGAAAGAAAAAAATTTTGACAAATTGAAAGTGACATTCTAACAGCACAAAATAATGGCACATAGGACATCCATTCCTTAAAACGGGCAAGGAAAAAGGCAAGTCTTTTATTAAAGACTAGGCTTCCAAAATGAGACTGAGCTCCTGGAAGGTTAAATAATTATATTCAAAAAATTCTAATCGATATGTTCTGAAATGGTCTTGAGATGAAAATAATAAATGCTGCAGCAACAACACACGCAAAAAAAAAAAAAAAAAAAAAGAAAAACAAAAAACCCCCCCAAAAAAAAACAAAACAAAACAATAAAACAAAAAGTACAACTAACGTTCAGCATCTTTCTTTGATATGGCTACTTTTTTATGCCCATGTCTCGACAAAACCGACAGTTATTGGCAAATGAAAATTCCACTATTTGAAAACAGCAGAAATATAAATTATGAGTATTCGGATGAAAAAGAAAAACCAAATTTACAAACCTTTTTGCCCCACTAATCACCTTATTTCTTCCGAAATCGATCTGGAGTGGGCGTTTCAATTGCTTTTCCTTGTACATTCCGACTGCATAATTATCAAGGCTTCAAGATTAAGAAAGTTGAAAAATAAGGAAAAGATGTTTCAATTTTCCTCCCCTCTCCGTTCAACCAGGATCCACCTTTGCCTGTCTGTCTGTCTGACTCTGCCTGTCTTTCTCTATTTGCCTCTAAGTCTTTGTATGTGTGTCTATCCGTCTGCTTGCTGCCTGTCTGTCTATCTGCCTCTCCCTTCCTCCCCCTCTCTCTCTCAGTCTGTCTGTCTGTCTCTCTCTGTTTCTCTCTGTCTGTCTGTCTGTCTGTCTGTCTGTCTGTCTGTCTGTCTCTCTCTCTCTCTCTGTCTGTCTGTCTGTCTGTCTGTCTGTCTGTCTGTCTCTCTCTCTCTCTCTCTCTCTCTCTCTCTCTCTCTCTCTCTCTCTCTCTCTCTCTTTCTTTCTCTCTCTCTCTCCCTCTGTCTGTTTCTCTTCCATGTTTTTTGTTTATCATGTCAATTAAGGAAGTTTTTGATACATAAAATACATATTGGTCACAAGATAAAATAATGCTTTGAGATTGGCTTCATTCATTTTCGGATTTTTGCACATAAATGGACCAATTTATAAACTTTACCTTTTACTGGTCCTGGAAGCAGATTAAGAATTAGACACATTAGTGAACTGTATACAATAAGGCTGAATGCCAGAGAAAGCTGATGCCCTTGCCAAATTTCTATAAGTTTGCATAATGTATTAAAGATTGGTTTTAAAGTCTAGCTAGCGAATTTTGTAAAAAAGCAAACTTAGAGATATGCATGTATTCCATTAAGCCTTTCGTACTATATATACTTTATAAAATAAATGCACAGCTATGAATTTCCTCAAGGTAGTGCAACTTTAAGGTTTTTTTTTTTGAGTGTAGAAATTCATTGCCTCCTAATAAGTATTTAAAGCAGATCTTTAAATAAATAATGAAAGGTCAGAATAAGTTGGTTTCCAGTTGCCCAGGGTCAAGTGACTATAATTGTCAAACTACCTAAATGCTGGACACGCATTATTGTTTGATGAACTTATCGATCAGATTTTCTGGCCTGCGATATTATCGACTCATGACAGTTCTGCCTACTCAAAGTGGAGCCAGGGAGTGTATATAGGGGAATATAGTACGGTGTATATCGACAGCTTCATTTTGTAAATAGTCTTGTTTATAGCCTCTTGTTTCCAATAGACTGCCCAAAATATTTATCTCCCTCGCCGTTTACAGACTTTTTTTTTACCCAAGATGACTGGCACAACGTTCTCAATCTTGCTGAGACAGAGCTCGCCAAATATATAAACCTACTAATATATCAACTTTACTTTAGCAACGCTTTTAAATGAAATATCTCTAAACATCGATATGCTGGTGTTAATTTTTCACCCTTTCGAAACGCGAAGAAATAAACGTTAACCGTATAACTCAGAATTATGAAATTTTCAGGTTCCCTCACAATTAATGATTGACGATATAGAATTTTTTAAATTTTAGTTTGGTAATGAACTTATGAACTTCAGTTGTTTACTCAGGACTCAAAAAGAGCTTCGCTTGCAGGCATGAGAAGTACCTATATAAACTGTGAAATCACAGACAAACATATTATCTCAAATTAAGGTTATACAGAATAAAACATTTTTATAGCTTGTAAACTAGTATTTTATCAACCTAGCCAAAGAAACTATAACCAATGAAAAAAAAAGATGTGCTTCGGGCAAGTATTATCCTTTTATTATTTATAAATCGTCAGCCTCTAGATTCCGTATATTTAAAACCTATGATCCACAATAAGATAATTTTGGGTCATATAGGGTTTTTTAAATAATAAAAAAAAAGCAAAAACAGAAGCAACAACAGCAATAACAACAAGAACTTTAATTTTCACAGCCAAATTAAAGAATCAGAAAAAAAAGAAGGTATTAGAGATTCCATCAAAGCTGTGAGTTTCAAATCCGCGGCAGTGATCCCTGGGGATTTCCGGGCTGACAGTTATTGGCATTGCTGTAAATATTACGGGCAAAGCAAGAGAAGACGTGCGTAATACTTTCTTTTTATTTGTTCCCAAAACACCATTTCATTAACGAATCAGGATAGATAAGAATCATTTGTGCTTAGAGTTAGAGATAGAAAATGAAAACATGAAAAACATGCAAATTTAACTGCTAAATGAATATATGAGAGAACAGAATCATCCAAAATGAAATCATTTGTCAAAAATTCTCTGCCTTTTGTGATGTTCATGATCTGATTACTCCTATATTTGTATGATATTCGATCCTATTTCGAGTTTTTATGTGAGCTGACTTGCTTTTTTATCTTTTGCTTATTACTTTATTTTTCAACCCTCTAGTTTCATTGATCTATAAGATTTAATCTCAACAAATAAGATATAGGTGCTCTCTTGACACTAGTACTTCGACCGCTTTTTACTCGTAAAGGAAACATATTTCACAGTCGATTACATCCACTTACTCGTATTACAAGAATAGTGGGCTAATTTCGTAAAAATCTAAATCTCATTTTGGATCAATTTGAACATTCGTTATCGTGAAGATTATTATAAATAGGCAGCTATGAATTCCAGCAAGGCGGTGCACCTTTAACCACTTTTTGCGGGAATGCATAGACTTCTTATAAACGTTTAAAAGGATCTTTAAATAGATAGGGAAAATACAGAATGACCTAATTTTACATATTAAAGATGATTTTGTGGGAGCATCAGTTGGGATGATTCCTAGTCAATGTAAGTGAAAATAGCAAGAACGTCAAAAAAGGAAAACTAAAAGGAGAAGCATGAGGCGATGATATGACATTATGACGAGCAAGTGGAGATAACAAGCACGAGTTTAAAACTTGAAACTTGAGTTTTCTTTTTTAACGAAAAAATAGAAAAAACAACAACAAAAAGTATAGCGAAACTTAAATAAATTTGAATAAACATGATTGTATTTCTGTGAAAACATTGAAATATTTGAGTAGGATAGAAAGCAGGAGACTCTAAAGGCACATTCTATGAAGCTGGTTTTACTTTTTCTTATATTCCCGAAGAAACGTATAAGGAGAAACGTTAAAAAAAATCGAGTTACATATTAAATAAATGAAACAGACCATATTTATAAAGATAAGGCCAAAGAACTCTAGACCAGTCCCTATATTGTGATTGCAATAACAAAAAGAAGTATTATTGTGAATGATTATACCAATGATACGGAAGAAAAACTATGTGTCCGGATTTTGACTTTCAATTTCTGACATTTGGTGAAAGAACTAATCATTAATTACCTTTTTGCCAAATTTAAGAACCAGGTACGTCAAAACTGTAAAACTATAGACAATGACATAACAAAATGTTCCGTATTGCCATTACAACTCCAAAAGTCATATTTTAACAAAAGTCACCAGAATCCATAGGTCAAGAGTAAAAATCCTTTTTTTCAAGAGATTTCTCGAGCTTAGTGAATGGGAAGTTAGCCTATTGTTCTAATATTCTAACCAAATCCAGTTGATGCTAACATTTTCATTATCAAAAGCCATTAGTGTCTGTTAAATAATGGATGCCTAAACCTCGTCTTAAACTCTAGTAATCCAGAAAAATTTCAGCAGCCCACCCAACATTTTATAGCCATGCTGCTATGTAAAAGAGGCGTTCGTGCGTTAGGGTATTAATTTCTCCCAAATTCTCATTTTTACTGTCTAAGTTATTCATGACCATAGATTACGTTCTCCACACAGAGAGTGTCACAAAGCTTTTAGCTGTATTAGAAAGAAAGTCACAGAGATGTCACATTCTGAAAATTTAGATGATAATCCTCTCACAGAACTAGATGCGAATGATGACGTCATTTTATTTTAATGAGTGAAATATTTCTCTACCTACTTTCTTTTTAATTTCTTTCTTTAGTGTGCAGGAATATTTATTTTCATTTTTGTGATCTATGATCTAGAGACTGACAATGAACAGTAATTATTCTCTATAAAAGTCTACATTTGTCACTGATTTTTCGGTGTATTATGATTGGGTTACACTTAACCGTTCCATTATACCTACAGCAATTTTTTCAGCTGCTGCCTTTTAACATCCATTCAAGGAAGCGGAATCTTTCTTTTCAGAAGAAACTAAGTCAGGATGAAAGTGAATAAGACAAGATTTTTTAGAAATAACAGTAGAATAATTGCCGGTGTACATACTTATTCGGTATTAGCGTCATCGGTTTTGAGCGGCTTAAAATCCTCAGTCTAGGATCTATCACTTGGCGTTCTAGCTAATTCATGCTATGTTTTGCTAAGTTTTTGGCTTCTCAAAATTCTACGAACGAAGAGATATTCCTTTTTTTCTGCTAATCCCATTCCGTATATAATCAAGTTATTTTTGGAAATCTTTTATCTCGGAGTAGGTCTAATAGCCACTAGTCAGCCGATACCCAACACCCCACCCCTTTTATCGTTCTTCAATTCACCCCCACCCCCACCCCCTGCCATTCCCACTTCCTTGATTGGATATATTTTAATCTTCTTCTGTGTTTGTCATGAAGTTCGAGCTCTCTCTTACAGTCTATTTTTTCACAATCAATGCTATCGTTAGTCTGATTTATTTCAGTCCTTTCATCCATTTTTTGTTGAAACATGATCATCTCTTCCTCTCTCCTTTCTTTCTCAAACTCACTCTCATACACTCTTTCTCTGTCTTTCCCTCTGTCTGTTTGCTTGCCTGTCCCTCTCTTTGTCTCTGATACTATCCTTCCACTTCTCTCTGTCTCTGTCTGTCTGTCTGTATCTCTGGCTCTGTCTGCCTGTCTGTCTGTCTGTCTGTCTGTCTGTCTGTCTGTCTGTCTGTCTGTCTGTCTGTCTCTCTCTCTCTCTCTCTCTCTCTCTCTCTCTCTCTCTCTCTCTCTTCTCTCGACCATTTTTAACCACTGACTGATTATAACACTTTACTCGTAGTACACAACCTGTTGGCTTTATTTCCTACCCATTTGGTCTTCAAGACTTCCTACCATGCGTTTTCACTTTGTCATACAATGCCGAAGCCACAAAAAGCGAGTTATCTACTCTGTCCCTTCTGTTTTTTCTTCTAATCAATTAACGTCCTACACTAAGTTCTCAGAGCGCGTGTATCTTGTTCTCCTTTCAGCGCACTTGGCTCTCTCTTTGCCGTGACCCCATCAGGCTTGTGGAGAGGCGAGGGCAATGCCAAAACCACAAGTTTGCTGAGATTAAGAACTTGTCGTAGTAGATTAAACAATATCTCCTTCAAAGCTTAAAACGGAATTGTTGTAACATCATTCCTCAAATACGGACATAGGATTAGGATTTATGTATCTATAGCTCTTTACATGAAGTCCACAAAGCATCCGCTTCGTCATGACATGATTTGTTGTTAAAAAATGCAGAATTTCGGTTTTAAATACCAAGCCTCTAAGCAAGTTACATTTTTTAAAAACTAATTCTTTATTCAATCAGATTCAAAAGGCTTAAAGAAAGAAATTCAATGCCATCTTGAAATTAATTCTATATTTGTTCAACGATAATTATGCCTTAGAGTTCATGTTCAATAATACCCCAATAAATCTCAGTTGTAACTTTGTGTAGTTTAAAGTAGTTCTATATTGTTTAACTTTCTCTTAGACTCTTTCCATCTCAGTCATGGAAACTAGTTTATTCTACATTTTACTGAGTGACAATGAAAGGTTTTAAATGGGCTGAAGAACTGGGAAGTTCATGCATAGAGTGGCATTGTATAAATTCTCTTAAACAATAATACCCCCTAAAAACAGATAGGTAGGCTACAAACAATGTGATGATTCCGTCGATTATCCTAGTATCATTCAACACATTTTACCTTATGGTTCTTTTGCAACTTTCACGCACTATAAACAGCCCTTACGAATGTTTAAGCCTCCCATGTTATTAAATGAAGAGTACGCTTTGTTTTTAAGGTGAGACCATTTTTTTTAAAGCTACTTGATAAAATGTTGTTTTTTTTTCTAGTTGTAAATGCCTTTTTAAAACCGAAAATTCAATGTTTTCAATGTTAATTCAATAGCGTATCTATGGCTCACTGTCCTTTAATCAGTAAAATGAAACAATGAAAACAATGTACTCTATAAACGTTTTCACTTTCATCAAACAAAAAAGGTAAAACAGGTAGTTAGGAGACAAGAAAACTAACCATTTTATCCTTGTGAGCTAAACCATAACACAAGATACTGGAAGGGCGTGAGAATTAGGGCAGTCCAAAGATCGTTGTGAATAGCAATGGAGATTCCTCAGGAACTCTTTTTTGTAGGTAACTCAATTTTTTTTCCCAATTTCAAATACATTTTCTCATGTTTAGTTTTAACAAGTTAAAAAACAAAAAACAAATAAAAAACCAAACGATATAATCCTGCTATATTTTTTCACATTCGTCCACGCCAAAATTTTAAAATATGTAGTTAGGAGCCAGAATCAAATGGTTTATGCTTGTGGGAACACATATATAAACCATAACTTAAGATGTTGGAAGTGTGTGAGAAAAAGGCCATCTAGAGATCGTTGTGAGTAGCAAGGTAAATTAGATTTCTCAGGTCATCTGAAGGACAACTTCAACACCTGATAAGAGAAAGGGTGATAATAAGATAGCGGATGTATTAAGTCTCATCGTACCAAATCCGTAAAGCCAGATGAGTACATTTTTTTTTCATTTTCGAATGACTTAAGGTTGTAGGATGTACTCGAAGTGTTCAGAGTTAAGGGAAATATAAATATATTTCGCACCCGATGGTTTGTGCTATCATATTCAAGGAAATGTAAAACTTTGTTTCGTATTTCAAAGTAAAGTAGTTTAATAGATTTATGTCAGCTAGATCTTCTTATTAACGTAACTGCAAATACAATATTTTAAAACAAAAGAAAAACAATATTTCTTTTGTTAGTATTATGTTTCTAAAAATCCCACAACCATCGATGGCTTTCCATAAAGGCTGATTAGCGATTTTCTTGATGTCGGTAGATTCCTCTTCTGACCATGTTAATTCTTAGCTGAAGCTAAGAAAGGGTAAAACCGAGTAAAGATAATAGAATATTTTCTAGGTGTTCCTGAAATAACACAAAGGGTGGAAAAAAAACAAACAATCGGTGGTTCATATTTTTGCCTTATCCGGCAAAGATGTAATCTAAGATAATCTATACCTAATATGCTTAGTTACAGTGCATTGTAAATTTTTTTTTTTTTTTTTTTTTTTAATCTTTCAAAATCCAAGAAACGAATAAGTAACCAGTGTGTTTAACATGTTCCTCATATGTACCAACAGTAGTAACAAAATGTTTACAGCTTGCATAAGAGAGAGATTAGCAAATTCGGTCAAAGAGTTCTGAATTTTTTTTTTAAGGAAAGAAAAAAAATTATGACTGTAAACAGGTTCATGTTTTCAAAACATTTCACTAATTCACTTAGACTTTCTTGACTACGCCTACAAAATTATACTTTCTTTTTCAACTTTCGTCCTCAATCTTTGGCCATAAAAGGCATAACTCTATTTTGTTTTTCTTTATGGGCTGGTTTATTCATTTTATAGATTTCTTACAACATTGAATTTCAAGCTGTTATTTGAGAGCTTGTTCTAAATTAGAAGGATTATCGGTATCTATAAAGAATAGAATTTGTCAGGCTGAAATTAAAGATTTTCATTGGATGCAGGGTTCGCCAATGATACAGCTTTGTAAGCATAAAACATTTCTATAACAAGACCTGTTTAAATATTGATACCAGACATTTTACAATATTTCCTTAATATCAGGTTTACAAAATAAGCCAAACCCAGTTAGTAATGTTTTTTTAATAAGAGAAATTAGCTTATTCCCTACTTCCTTATCTACTTAAAATCTTTTACAAATACAACATTTATGAGGTTTTGAATTATGGAAAAGATCCAAAATTGCATTGCCTCTTGAAAGAATTCAAGCCCTTTTATTAAAAAAATTCAAAGATAATAAATATTCAAAAGGATCTGCAAATAAATTTTGGTTTGTAGAAAACTAGCTGCCTGTTTTTGTTTTGTTTTTATTAATGCTACACGCACAGCTGCCAAAATGCCATGCGAGATAGAGCTGCTGTCAACTGCGAGAAGGCCTACTTGAACAGGTCACTATTTCCATCAAATGATTGTTATTGCTCACAGAATCCAGCTCAAAAGTGAACTCTGTGAAAAAAAAGGCTAGTGAGCTTCTAGATTACGTGACTGCTTTGTTTGTATTGAATTTATGTAGAGTATCAGCCATCTATATAATAATACATAATTGTTAATGGTCTTTCGAGTCCTTCTGATCCAAAGAGTCAAATGCATCCTAAAAGTGAGAATTATATAAAAAGCATAAAATTATGAGAGAAACAGATACATACAGGGTAGAAATAAAAAAAGAGAGAGAGAGAGAGAGAGAGAGAGAGAGAGAGAGAGAGAGAGAGAGAGAGAGAGAGAGAGAGAGAGAGAGAGAGAGAGAGAGAGAGAGAGAGAGAGAGAGAGAGACAGAGAGACAGACAGACAGACAGACAGACAGAGAGAGAGAGAGAGAGAGAGAGAGAGAGAGAGAGAGAGAGAGAGAGAGAGAGAGAGAGAGAGAGAGAGAGAGAGAGATAGAGAAGAGAAACCAACTAAGCAAAAGCATATGAGAAAAACCATGAGGAAGAACAATAATTGTTTATGCTACACTTAAATATTTAAATATTTTTCTTTTCTTTAATTTTAAGTAATTGCAGAATGCCTGCTATTGACTTTTCATAATTCAGTCCTCAGAGAGAAAACAGGTTTTAAAAGAAGTATTTTTTTTGGCTCGATTTCTTAGTTGCCCGATTATCTTTGATGTCCTAATGAGCACTTAGATCAAAGATAGTGACAGAAATATGCACTCCTCTTATCAGCGTTATTGACGCAATTCGTGCTTTACGTATTTAATAACATTTGTCTTTAATTTACTTTCCTCATAAGAACAGCAAAGATTTCAACAATCTGCAATGAGGGAGCTCTTTGGTGTTACAAATTTAGAGCCTTTGAATTTCACCTTGGCGCAAGTTTAATGAGTAATCTTTTATTCACTTGCATTTTCCCAAGTGAAGTCAGAAGTCTGACGAACCGTAGCAGATCCTTTTATTAAATGATTTTTTTTCCTTAATGAATGTCTTTTCGTATGGATAAGATTTTGCAATTTAGCTAGATTAAAAGCACAGTGACACATGCAAATCGTTATCGAGTCGACCAAAATAAAACACATCCGTACACAACCTTCATGCCAAAGAGGATCGGCATAAAACGTAAACATGAAATAATTCTGGATCGATGACTTTTTCAATACTTGGGGTATAATTGAAATTAGACGGTAAAAATGATGGCCGAGTGACACGTTTTTCAAACTTCTGGTCGATTGAAATGAAATATTTAATTATCATCCTCTTCTTTTAAGTCTCTCTTTAGCAATTATGATTTTTATGTGTTCTACTATAAAGCAAAAAAAAAAAAAAATAAAATAAAATAAAGAGTATAGTATGCATTGTGAAAAGTTTGTTCTTCATATTTTGGAAAACCTTTAAGTGAGATGGATTAAAAAATACCGGTTAACATAATAAAACGCTTGAATTAAAACCTTTTCAGTTGAATGAATCAATTAAAAAAAACAACAAAACGGACTGCCTTTTTAAATGTTTATTTCCAATAAGCATGATTTATCTTTTGTTTACATTTCAATCTATTTTTTTATCAAAGGGGCAATGATATTTACTCTATTTGAAACCAGTAAGTTGTTAAAAGTAACATTACATTTTTTATCAGAGACAATACACTTTACTAAATTTGAAACCAGTAAGTTGCGAAGGGAAATAACATTCTGACTGTCTTCTCAATTACCCTTTTCGGATTTTCCTGTACGTAAACAAAACAAACCTGCACTGTTACTGAGTAGGAAAGTGAAAGCGCGTGTGATTCACATTAAGACTAATCATTGTGAAACACAGATTTCTTGGGGCTTCTGGCATAGGTTTCTTCACCTGCACTTGAAAAGCCAGCGTAAAAAAGATAAACAAACAGCCAAACAGACTCTTTATGGGCTATTGAAGTTTGTGAATATATACACTTTTTTTTCCTTCTCACGGCGATTGTTTTTCATAAGAAAATGAGAATACAACGCCGCCAGCAAAAAGTAAGAAAAGTGAGATAGAAAAAGTGATGGAGACTCAAAGAGAAATATGGAAGGTATGAGGAATATAAAGATATAGGGGAAGGAAGAAAGGAGAAAGAGATGAAGGAAAGAAAAAGAGAGGTGGAGAGAGATAAGGAGGGAAGTATATAAGATTTGTAGAGAAGAGGGAGAGGTGGATGCTACAGTGAGAAAGGAAAGTTAGGCATTGGAGAAGAAAGAAGTTAAGCTTAACGATAGAGAATAGCAAAAGAAAAAGGAAGAGAGAAAGAGAGAAGAAGGTAGAAGAGCGAGATGGAGGTAGAGAGAGAAAGAGAGAGAGAGAGAGAGAGAGAAAGAGAGAGAGAGAGAGAGAGAGAGAGAGAGAGAGAGAGAGAGAGAGAGAGAGAGAGAGAGAGAGAGAGAGAGAGAGAGTTAAATAGATGAAGAGAAGGGATGCAAATTGAAAGCAGACAAAGTAAGACTTATTGAGGTAAAAGAAAGAAATTGTGGGAACAGAAATATCTCAGCGAAAGGGAGAGAAAAAGAGAAACAATGTTAAAAAAAGAGGGAGAAAGAGATAATTATATAAATAGAAATGAAGAGTGTGTGTTTGTTAGGGAGAATCCAAATAGAATGCAAAAAACACCTCACTTGGAGGATAACTTGATAATTATAAAGGATCCAAAAGGACGCGTGTGTCTATAAATAGTTTGACACAAGGTCGAAAAGGAAATAGGCACACAACTTTATAATTACCGTACCAAGAGGAAAAAAAAATAACAAAACTGTAGATATAACATATAACGGAAAGCACGATTTTGTATCATTACTGATGAAGCCAATACAGCGAAACGTTTATATGACTGTTAAATCTACAGTTTTGTTATTTCTTTTTCGTCCCGTTATTATAAAATTGTGTGCCTATTTCCTTTTAGATCTTTTTTTGGAGAGAGAGAGAGAGAGAGAGAGAGAGAGAGAGAGAGAGAGAGAGAGAGAGAGAGAGAGAGAGAGAGAGAGAGAGAGAGAGAGAGAAGATGAAGGAGATAAAGAGATGGTTGGGTCATTTCCTACAATACGCATAACTAAAATCATCCCACACAGAGCCTTCTACTGGCTTTCTTGAAACTAACGATATATACCTTTGGTTTAACACGTGATTTCTCAGTACACTTTTACATGTGTGGTTCTCCCAAGAAGAGTAAAATTAAAAAAAAAATCTTTTTTTCATTTTAAATGTTTTTTTTTTAACGAGCTGTGATGCATTGACTAGGAACAAAGTTCGTTGTTCATTTCAGTCTTAACAGGAAATATAATTTTCTTTTCTTCTTTTCCTTCTTTGTCGGTATATGGTTAAGATAAAACGAGGAAGTGTAATGTTTTCCGGTAAAACTGGCTGATCTAAGTTTAACATGAACTCGGTTCCCCCTGCTTGGCTGTTTTCGCTCTTGTTTTTCCTCCCACAATTTTCGCAGACCTGGTCTAAAATGTGTAGATTCTAGTTGCCGGTCGAAGAAAGCATTATGAAAATGCTGCCATCGCGTCTTTAAATCTGAAAGTAGTGGAAAATAAAAGAAACAAGGCGTAGAGAGAGGTGATTTGCAGATGGAGGAATGGTTAAGTTTGATAGATAAAGAAGTATAAATAAAGAGAAGTTGAGGACAACAGAGTGCAGTGAGAATTATTGGGATTAATGGCGAGAGGAAAATAAATGGAAGGAGGGGGCGGAGGAGGAAGATAACGAAAGATCGACAGAAATAGAGACAGATGAAGATATATATATATATATATATATATATATATATATATATATATATATATATAGAGAGAGAGAGAGAGAGAGAGAGAGAGAGAGAGAGAGAGAGAGAGAGAGAGAGAGAGAGAGAGAGAGAGACAGGCAGACAGAGAGATAAAAAAAGAAGAAAAGTGATGGTTATTTGACTTCACAACCTGCATGCAGATCAACACCAAGATACAATAAACGGTTTTCTATTTCAGCTAATATCCTTTGTCAGATGAAACAGTGGTCAAGTGCTTACAACTGCCATGTTGCTCTATCTGAGTGACAGGGTACAACCTCGTGAGACGAGCACCCGGCAACGATGAGAGACAACCTGGCATGGAAGGAACAATGCGCCGTCCCACAAGGAAGGAAAATCAGATTTGGGATTATACGTCATACACTGAGAGGTTACAAAGAGTTCAGAAACTACTTAACATTTGACCTTTAAGTAGAGAGGCATTATTTGACTTTATATTCTAAGGATAAAGACGTTGAATTTTTAGATGAATTTTTTTTTTTTTTATTTTATGTAGCACTGAATCCTCTTGAAAGTTCCAAATGCAATTCGAGACTTTAAATTATCGATATACTTTTCAGATCAAACAGGTTATATAAATAGTGCACTGAAAATCATAGTGCTTTAGACTGCCTGTATTTTTAGTACTACTTTTTATGCTTAAAAATAAATGAAGTGAAAGAAAGTTAGCATTCAAACCTCACACGTTCTTGTTCGGATATTGAATGAATATCAATGAGGTCAGAATAAGGCATTAAAGAATTTCGTACGCCACGAACGCAGATCCAAGTAGTTATAAAAATAGTGAATAATGCTGTACACAATAAAATTATCATTTGATTGATTGATTGATTGGCTGCTCAATGGTTGGAAATAGCCCATTTAAAATTTAAAAAAAAAAAATTCTCACATTTTTTTCCATATCAAGGAAGCGGAAACTTAAAACAAGAGGCCTCTAATAGCCTCTTTCACATCAACCATAGAATGTTTTTGAAGTACTCAAGGCCTTAGTCCTCCCCCACGGTAACTGCCAATCGATTTAAATTTCCCATGCAAAAACAATCTGAGAATAATTATAGTAGCTATGGCAAGACCAAGTTGAGTATTGTCCATCAGCCTGAAAATGAGGTCTTTATTTCATACGTGGGTGGAAAAATACAGCTGTACAATATCTTGCACTCGCATAAAAAGATCTCGTCCCGAAGGCTCTAGGGTAGAAGGTGAGAACACACTAGAGGTGTCTCCCACGTAGTTACATCTCATTATGAGAACACACTAGAGGTGTCTCCCACGTAGTTACATCTCATTTTTTTTTCTTATCCGAAGAGGAGAGAATCGCTTCTTATTTCGCCTTGCATATAATAGCATGCTTTATTATTATTATTATTATTATTATTATTATTATTATTATTATTATTATTATTATTATTATTATTATTATTATTATTATTATTATTATTATTATTATTATTATTAATTCTCCATGATTCTGATAAGTTTTCTTACTTGTCTACAACACCCACTGGAGCATTGGGAAATATTTCCTTCTTAAGAAGGTGAAGTATTTTAATTTAAGCATTGCTTTAAGATCCTTTTTATTAGCACGATTGCTTCACACTTCATACGTTCAAACGAAGGTTTTCGCCAAAACTGACAAAAAATGAGCGTTGGTGATCCATGGTTTCGGAGAAATGTTTTACATGATATTTAAAAGCACAAACAGTTAAAAATAAAGTTTAATTGCAAGCCCCCCAAATAAAAATAACAACTACAAAATAAGAGCAACAACAACAACAACAACAAAAACCCACGTACACGTTATTATCTATTGTAGCACGGCTTTTCTTTGTACAGATAACTAAACTAGGTGACCAAAATTCAAATCGACCAGCGAAGCACATATATGTAGATTAGATTTGAGTCAAACAAGTGAAATTCCCGATAGTCAGCAAATTATTCACTGTCAGGAGACCTATGCATTTCGAATTATAAGAACTCTCGTAATTATTCTCGAAGGCGATGACCTCATCGACCCAGAATATCAATATTAGCACCGCGCAAAGTGCAGCTCTCATTTTCTTCGAAATTCCTATTTTGCCCTTAAAAAGTTAAAGGAGCTGTAAAAACAGAATTATTCTGATCGGGATGTAGAATCCATATCGTAAACAAGTATTAAAAAAAAGAGTTGATTTGATAAGAAATTGGGCCGGCGTTTCTGCAAATATGATTTGTCGCCGTAACTTTTATTGTAAACCTTGAATATTTCCTCGTAGGCAGAGGAAAACGATGCGGCATGTTTTCATTGGATCTAATTTTTGTTTTATTTTTTAAGAATTGATCTTTCGTCCCTTCTTCCTAATTTTAAAAATCTCTTTTCTCTTTTTTTTTTGCCGATGTTAGGATTATTATCAAGATTAGAAGAGATGCAGAAACTCCTAGACAGTATTTTACTCTTATGTTTCGATAACAAAAAGATATCTTCTTCCCAGGATGGAAAGCAATCATTTCGTAAGCAATGATCAATCGACAAAAAAGACTACGATTTTCTTGGTTTAAATTGAATTCTGCCATATCTTAATCAACCGCATAAAGAAATCTATTTATTGAAAACAGAGTGCTTCGAAGAGATGCAGAAACTCTTAGACAGTATTTTACTCTTATGTTTCGATAACAAAAAAATATCTTCTTCCCAAGATGGACAACAATTATTTCGTAAGCAATCCTTAATCGACAAAAAAGATTATGATTTTATTGGTTTAAATTGAATTCTGTCAAATTTTAATTAACCGCATAAAAAATTTATTTATTGAAAACAAGAGTACTTGTGAATATGATAGTCTAAAGGGGAAAAAACATTTAAAGAAAAAAGTCACATTTTGAAATAATTATAGAAGTTCGCCATTCTTGTTATTTACAATGATTCACCAAAAATTAAATTCTCACGCACATCCCAAATATCCAACAAAATATTAATTTTATGGTTTTTTTTTAAGTATCGTATCAGCCGCAGTGAAACGAACCATTTGTTATAGAGTCTACAATTATTTTGATGTGTTTTATGTATCGTCTAAAAATTTACTTGAAGATGCAATCACTTTCATACCATTTTTACTAGCAGTATCGGAAATTCGCTCATATTTTTCATCTTCACCTTCTTGGATGTAGACTTCTTGATGAGAAATGAGGAAAGCTAGCTAATTTTGTGGAATCTGAATCTGTTGAAACGTTCATTTTCAAGTGGGTGAAAAAAATTTAAAGGCCAGTTATATATTCCCGCAAGACAGAGCACTTCTAGGTACGTTTTGATGGATTTTTTTATGGATGAGAAAAGTGCAAAATTAGCTGTTTTGCTGTTTTGGATTTCTTGGCTGGTAATTTTGAAAGATTGGTTCTTCGTTACCAAATGTCTTCTAGAATAACGTGATGTAAGATGCCATGACTAGGCATCCACGTTAAGAGTTATCTCTATTGATAAGACTAGTTTCACTTTTTCAGCTTATTTCTAATTCCCGACAAGATTCAGAATCTAGATCTACAGCTGACTTTGAGTACTAGGTACGGCTCTTCACCGTCATCATGGCGAAAGGTCTAGTTTCTCACACGAGTGCAGAGAGTGAGGCGGAAGAATATTGGGTAAAAGTAAGAGGTCGGACAATCAATAACTTTTTTTTTTCCTTTCATGTACCTTGTTTTAGACTTATCGCCTATTTCTTTGATGAAAATTAAGACATACATAAATTTTTGTTGCCACTTAGTTTAACATAATTGACTTGTGAATCTTTCCCAACCTTCTAAGAAGCATTTTACCTTCATCGAGTAAATTCACCTATAAATTGAATTTTATAGCTCTCGCTGTTTTCATTTCCGGTTGAAAAAAAACCCAAACACCTCCCTTTACTACTCCTGATTGCCTAGGGCTAGGTAATTTCAAACCTGAGTGCCGACTTGTAATTTACACCCCGATAGAAACCAGTTGGATTAAAAAAAAAAATTCTAATAGCAAAATGCCACGCACGAACACTTAAATAAATAAAAAAAAAAACACCAACACACACAAATACAAATTGATTATTTTACTTCTATACGTCAGATCATAACAGACCAAAGTTTGTAATATGTAGAATAAAAAAACTCACTACTCTTATTTTTTCCCTCCTTCTTTCTTGTCCTACTATGGAGACATTAAATCAATATGAATATTGCGTAATTGATATTTGAATACCAAAATCGAAGATTGATCAACCAATCATCAATCAATAAATCAATCTTGAGATGCTTGATACAATAATAACAAAGTTAGCATGAAATATTTCATTATTTTGTTTATCATAATTCTATAATCATAATGTTGTTGCTGTTTCATAATGACTTTGCTAGGAATTTCTTGACCTTCAAAATGGATAGGAATGGGCAGTCGCTTTAAATTATAAATCTTTTGCAGCAGATATTATGGCCTCACTCTCTCTCTCTCTCTCTCTCTCTCTCTCTCTCTCTCTCTCTCTCTCTCTCTCTCTCTCTCTCTCTCTCTCTCTCTCTCTCTCTCTCTCTCTCTCTCTTTCTCTCTCCTTTTCCTCTGTATTTTTCTCTGCCTTAAGTTTATGACCTCGGTATCTATGTATGTTTAATTCTTCCTCTTCTTCCTTAATATCTAGCCTGCGTGCCAGCCGATCAGTCTCTCTTTTTCATTCTTTCCTTTCCTCATTTGATCATCTTCCTTTTAGTGTTTATCTTTTTTTTTGGCTTGTCTGTCTACCTCATTCCCCCATCCCCTTTCTCTCTCTCTCTCTCTCTCTCTCTCTCTCTCTCTCTCTCTCTCTCTCTATCTTCAGTTCTTTTTCTCTGGCTTCTATTTAAAAAAAACAACCAAAATCTAGTCAAATATATTGTGCATAATAACTCTTTTTTTGGTATATGAAAAACTACAACATAGTCCCCAGAGAGAGAGAGAGAGAGAGAGAGAGAGAGAGAGAGAGAGAGAGAGAGAGAGAGAGAGAGAGAGAGAGAGAGAGAGAGACAGACAGACAGAGAGACAGAGAGACAGAGAGACAGAGAGAGAGAGAGAGAGAGAGAGAGAGAGAGAGAGAGAGAGAGAGAGAGAGAGAGAGAGAATGAGTGAATGAGTGAGGGAAAGAGGGAGAAGCAGAGAGAAGGTGTAATTACTTTTTTTCAAGTTCTTTCTTTCAAGCACCTAATTTGAAGTTGCTGAGTACACTTTTATTTTCATTACAGTATAGGAATTATTTTCTCCTGACTTTCATAAATTATCAAAGAATTACTCTCATAATGACTGCTTGAAGGGTTAGACAGGTATGAACTTATATTTTTTAAAATATAAATATTTTGAAAAGAATTCTTTGTAAAAGTTAAGTGCATATCTTTCCAATGAAATGATATCTTTTTAAACTTAAAAAACATCATTTAAAAAAAAGTTTCATTCTTTCTAATAAGTACACAATAGTATGAAAAAAACTTACTAGATTATCCTTAAGTTGAATAACTTAGAAAGTTTATATTTTCTTGACCGTTAACAAGTTAATATTTGTACTTTGCTTTCTATTTTATTTACGGTAACAAGGTATCTTTCTGCATCAGTTTTATCACGAAATAACATTGGCGTGGGCTGTACTGTAAAGATGTACGTCTTATTTTTTTTAATGCCTTTGTAACAACGAGACATTTTTTGCGCGTGTGTACAAAAAAATTTGAAGGGTTGGGCCTCAAGACATACAAGCTACGGTGTTTTAAGTACATAACACTTCTAACGCTCAAGATACAGACCTAGTTGCTCTACTTAAGAGCCTAAAATTGAGTTTATAGCGTTAACAAACGAAAGAAGACATTTATTTTCATAAAACGGGGGGACAGAGGAACTCTAAAGGTAGGCAGTCTATCCCACAATCCGGGGTCTGCGAATCTGGTACAGACCACAAATCTCGTTGTTTAAGTCTTTTCTACATTTTTCTCGTTCCACTTGTCTGTTGAATGAGAATCAATGAACTAACGGAAACTGGTAAACGATATCGTTACAGAAAAGCTCAAAATATTTCTTAATGAACTGAAGAGCATAAGGTTATGGTGAAAGACTAGCATGAAAATAGTAAGTTAAAGATTTAGTTGCCACCCTTACACATGTGAGAATTTCAGTTTTGCTAAAAAATTATCTCTGATAGATGCTTCTTCGATTCAGTTATGGAAATTTCAATACATGTGTTTGAAAAGAGAGTCAATAGTCTTGCAGTATGTGAGTTTTTTCGAAAGAGAACATTTTCTTATAAATTAAATCGAAACTTTTATTATACGAGGATAGAAGACTTGAAGTTCTCTAATGCAGTTAGTCCGTTTTCCAAATTTAATAAAAGAGAAACTAGAGGGCAAAAGTTCTGATCAGGCAATGACCAAAAAAAAAAAAAAAAAAAAAAAAAAAAATATATATATATATATATATATATATATATTTAAAACAACAACAACAACAACAACAACAACAACAACATCAAAACAAAACAAACCAACAAACAAACAAGCACAAAAATAACTAAGTTTGGCACAACAGTTTAGACAATCCTGATAGCAGTAATAATTGTTGCTAGCAAAACTGAAAAAAGTGGAAGGAGGTTTAATTTTGGGGCCCAATTTTTTAATACTAATTTAGGATCAACTATTTTGTCCGCACTATCTCAGGCATAGATCCCATGAGTGAAATTAAGTTCAAATTTCTTCATTCTATAACGATTGTCATGGAAACGACAGACATCTTGAAAAAATACCAACATTTTCAAATCTATAAGGCTTTTTTTTTGTATTTTGAACAACCAACTCGAAACTTGGCATCTACCGGGACAAAGAAAAATCTTTTTTTTTTTTTAAAGCTACTGCCTGACTCTTTTATTTTATAAAATCTCGATTCACGCAAAGCTTCATTAAATTAATATTTGCAAATAAAAAAGTTAACCCATCAAACCTGTCAAAATTGCTGTTTTAAGAAACGATCCATTTTTCGAAAATGTTTAACTAAACTATATAGAATAAACGTAGATACTATAGGTTATAAAACAAGAAAATAGCGCAATATGAATTTCTTCTTCCATTTACTAGAACCAGAAATAATTCTAGCTTTCACATCAAGTCTTAATCCGACATGCGTAAAGTGAGCGAATTACCGTTTCAGGGGGTGTAACCCCTACCACTTTGATCTAAGCTAAGTTTAATTATTAAACTTTTATACAAAATGCGATGCCTTTCAATGCAAAAAAAAAAAAGGGAAAAAAATGTGATTTCGAAAAGTGTAGCAAAGCAAAGAAAAAAGTGCGAATCACTTGATTCTTGGAATTGGTAAGTTGCGGTTAAATCATAATGTTGGTGGACAAGGGAATATTGACACAATGTAGTACCCTAATAACATTGCCAAACATAAGGAAAAATAAAAAAAAAAACCACCTAAACAAAACCTCTCCAATTAGGGCTTAAAACTAAGCAGTTAAAGGTAAAGTGTACATATGGGTCCCGGTTCTAGGAAGCGCACCTAAAGTTAGATGTATCCAACTATAGGATCAGTCGCAGGAAGGTTTACTCCTACTCCTAACATTAGGATCGCACCTAACATCATGAACTTACGTAGTCTAGGGCAGGATTCCGTGACTTTACCGAATTTCGCCGACATTTTCCCTGCTCAAAACTTTTGTTTACAAATTTCTTACGTTAGTCATTTTAAAAACAAAAAGTATAAAAATGTAATGATCCTTTTTTTCTGTTCTTGATGTTATGCGATATAAAAGACCAAAAAAATATTTTATCAATCTTAAATTAGTTAGTCCGTTACATTTGTTGTCTCAAAGGGAATGGAAGAACATTATTGAAATTTTTTTCGTATTTTCAGCGATTAAGACTTTTCAGGCTGTAAAACTTGCCTCAGAGACTTAGAAAATGTTTCCTGTCTTGGTTGAATCACAACCTTCCTTGATTCGATTTCAGAGAAGCATTTTAAAGTTTATTTTTCATCTCTTGTCTATCCTGATTTAGTTTCTAGATCAAGGTCTAGATAGTAAACCTTTGTGGTTTCAATGTAGGACCAGGAGAATTTTATAATTAGTGAAGGAAGTACAGCGAGATCTATTTATACGCGTATATTGCTTACAGTATGGTGATATAGATTTAAATTCTAAACAAAATCTCCTGCGTAAAATTGCAGATATCGGCCCAACTCACGTTAGGCTTCACAATTGGATGTTTCCCGACGAAATCTAAACTTGTTCTTTAATGAGATTTTAGAGCAACACTAAAATGCTTAAATCTTGAAAAGTATTTATTTGTGACGAATAAAACCTTCATATCCGTGTTCAGCATATCAATTTAAAAAAGAAAACTACAATTTTAAAGCTTAGGGTGAGTTGAGCCAATAACTGCAATACTAACAATACCGTCTCCAGAAGTGTACCCGGTACCTCGAATTTACTTTTCATCTTAACGGCCTTGAGCTAGATCTACGTTTGTGGTTGATTTTTCTATACTATTTCTCTCTCGTCTTATTATTTTATTCGTCATGAGCTAGATCTAGCTTTGTGGTTGAGTTTTCTATACTATATATATCTCTCTCTTTCTCTGTGACTCTGTTTGTTTGCCGGTCTGTCTGTCTCTCTCTCTTTAGATAGATAACAGATAGATAGTGAATATTATATCAGTTTTATTGAGCTTGACATGCTTTTTTATAAAAAAAAATCTATAGGTCCTGAGGCATACTAACACTCAATTATATGTACCAATTGATCTGGGCACAAGGCAAATTCTTGTGTTATTTTGCGCTTCATTAACATGACACAAAATTGAGCATTTTTAATGTTCTACCACCCACCCCACCCCCCAAAAAAACCCCACAATTCTCTCGTTACTATGACTGAATGCTTCAAAGTTTAGAAATCTGATTTAGAAGGGACAAAAATTACATGCAATTGATTTATGTCTTTAGCAATAAGTCTTAATCATACCCTGTTATTACTGTAATCTATTCTGCAATTTACTTTCAGAATCTCTTCTTCCATGGAAGATGTGGATTGCTTATGGTTATGAATACTTCTTGGTTATCAAGATATCACCTTTCACCTTCCAGATACTGCTCTTATTTCATTTTCAGAATTGCAAAATCATGGCCTTCTGTCATGACAAAAAACTAATCAAGTGAATGCGGACAAATGTTATGTACCAAAGTTTATCACTTATTTGCAAATGTTCTCTAGGATCATTTCAGAATGTGTAGTGAGGTTACCTGGTGCAATGAAGTCATGTTAAAATTGTTCAGTTTTACATATGTATACAGAGCTTTACGTATGCTAGACAAATGAGAAATGAGATTGTGGTTTGTTTTGATGTATCTATGTAGACCCCAACCAGATTCATTAGCGATTTATGTCTGTCAGAGGTAAAGGCTTATAGAGTAAATACTAATGGGTAGGCGTATTTTTTTTGGTAGATGTACATATTCAACACACTTGTGTAAGAAGGCTGTCCGTATTAATGTGTAAAATTTATGATTTTAGCTGGTCACATCTGAGTGTGTCATTTACATCAACTTTACTAAATTGATAAAGAACACAACATATAAACAAAGTAAAGGTGTACACTTTTTTCTGCCTATCGTAATCTTTTGTTTATGATATAAAAATATCAGACTGAGAGACTAAGTATATGCAGCATGAGTATTTCATATCTGTGCCTACAAACATATCTATACAACTGTTATTTGATACAGCCCATCCAGCAAAGTTTGATTTTGGGCAAAAATTCACTAGGCATAATTTTTGACGTTGCAACTTATTACATGTAGTTTCGTAAGTCTTGCCCTGTACCCAGCTGGCTGTGACTCACAACTTTCTCTGAAATCATCCCGCCACCCCTTTCCAGAACAGATTGTGCTTTGGTTGCTACTACATGTAGCGGTAGCTTAGATGGTTGTGGGTACCATGTGAATAGCACCGAAACTCACTTAGATCTAATCCTTCATGAGTGAAGATAGTTTAGATCAATTCTCAGGCTAGTATTCCAAGACTGAACTTAAGACTCGCCGAGTTCTGCTCTAAATCTAGAACTATGCTTGATGGTTGAAGCCTTCATTTGGGATATGCGATACAAAAATGCGCAGAAGTCTCGAGATTGTCATAGGCAGTGCAAGGGCCAAGTAAAATTTCCAAATTTATTATTTTAACACTTAAAAGAGAGAGAGAGAGAGAGAGAGAGAGAGAGAGAGAGAGAGAGAGAGAGAGAGAGAGAGAGAGAGAGAGAGAGAGAGAGAGAGAGAGAGAGAGAGAGAGAGAGAGAGAGAGAGACGATCCACTGGCCCTGTCAGGCCTGAGGTCCCCTGCCCGGGGACACAATAAATTATGTAAAAAAATTATACACTTTGCTTCATATCAGTTATAGCCATTTACTTACGAAACTTCATAGCAAACTGTAAAATGCTTTTCAACAAATCTGTAGCTTTAGTTTCATTTTTCTTTATATATTCCATTTTCTGCTTACAAAATGTTTTCTGTTTATTAATCTAAAATTAAGAGAAAAAAAGCAAGTAATCACACGTTATTCGCTGCCTAAGCAATGCATCAAAATGAAGACCACATTCACTGATGGGAACTGTCTTTAGACAGCTCGTATTCTATAGCATTTTATGACAGTTATTATTGGTACCTAAGGTTTAAATAAAGAAGTACAGTAGTTTAATTTATATATAGGCTCCGAACCTAATATTAAAATTAATTTTTCACCCTTTGCTTAGTTTCACTAGCTCCCATTTACCTTAATGCAGACAAAACATATTAAACCATATATATATATATTTATATTCTAATATTACTGTCACTACGTCTAATGCTGCTGCTGCTACCACCACTACTATTGCTACTAATACCACCACCACTACTACTACTACTACTACTACTACTACTACTACTACTACTACTACTACTACTACTACTACTACTACTACTACTACTACTACTATTACTGTCACTACATCTACTGCTGCTGCTGCTGTTACTACTACTACTACTACTACTACTACTACTACTACTACTACTACTACTACTACTACAACTACTACTACTACTGCTGCTGCTGCTGCTGCTGCTACTGCTGCTGCCCGCGCATCTGTTATCACAACTAATTACTACTGCTGCTTCTTGTAGGAGTTGAAAGAATGCCCGAGAAATCTTGCATATTCATACACAATTTTTAAAATACTTTCATTGTAAAATATGTTGTAGATAGTGTCTACACGAGAACAATTATTCGCTGAAAGTGTGCCTGTAAGTCTGATTACAGATTGCATGCTCCGCTCTTTATATTTTATAGAATCTTTTGGATCTTTGACCTATACGGTCTATTTAAAGGTCCACTTTTTGTTGTTTTCAGTGATGCTATTCTATTTAAGCACATAGATCTAGATTTATACACCTCGAAATTTTGTTTTGGCTCATTTCAATGGCAAATTACATTAATAAGAACGAAGAAACAAACCCATTTCAATTCAAATCGAGCTGTCGGCAGAATTAGATCTATGGCTGCTTTTTTGCCGGAAATTAAGGATTTTGAGCACCTAACTGAAGTTAGGACAAGATAGACCCACTTCTAAATCTTGCGCCTAAATCGCGTCATTTTAGAACCAAAGTTTGATCTTAGGTTCACATTTTTCTTCATAGAACGGACCTAATTTTGAGAACAAACTAGAGAGGGACTAACGAGGGACTGGTGGAAGTTTGGATCAATCCTAGAGTTAGGAGCCCTTCATAGAACCGGGCACATGGGCTCTAACACTAGTAACAGATGCCAAGATTAATTTTTCTTTAAATCTCACAGTTGGAGTTTATTGCCTCGCCGGAGCGGCCACACTAACCCAATTACCCTAGTGCAACCTTCTCCTCAGTGCGGTCAGTCCCGTAATATTATTGCAATCATTATCAACCAACGAGTTTACGCTTTTACAGAATGCAACTATTCGCTTTCCTTATACAGTTTCAAGTCATTTTCCTCTTGCGCTCCCTCCTCCTACTCCTTGTTCTCCTCTAGTTATTTTTTTTCAGCTATCCCCCTTTTTTTACACTGTTTGAATAAATATGATTTGTTCTAAGCTGAACTAAGAACATTGAAAGCTTTTTTTTAGTAATCTGGATTTGCAGAGAATTTCTTGCAAATGCCTCTTGTTTTTTCATGCATCGGTATATTTTTTGTGGAGATGCACCGCCGCAATCGTTGAGCGTTTAAAAGAAAAAAAAAAAGGAAAAGAAGATAAATATACCCAGTGATGTATGCTGTACCGGACACATAAAAGTTTGCTATATGGTTGTGTTTTATGATTCTATCATTCTGAATTTCAGTCATAGATCACAACGTTTTTGCCCAAGTTTTTAAGTCAACCAGTCATTACAGAAGATAGAATCCCCATTCATTATGGAATGAGCCAATGGATTAATTAACCAAATAATCAATCAATCAACCGAGCTTTAAAAAAAGTAAATCTAGGGCTAATAAAGAAAAAAAAAGCATTACCTTAGAAATTATAAGCTCTTTCAATTAACATTATTTATCTGCATAACTACCCAGGAGATTAAATCCACAATTCTGGTCACCAGCCATAGAAACCAAGTCACTCATTTCTTCAAGAAGAGTGGTCTGATTGCATAGTTAAAACACGCACACACACACACACGCAAAAAAGTTACCACTGGTTAGAGAACTTCTAGACGTAAGTGTTTGCTGGCTGTGTATCAGCAAGGTACCCGAGCTGCACAGTTTTGATTGATGACCAGAGTCGATGTGATGCGCATACTTCACTCCCGATATAATGATAATAATAATAATAATAATAATAATAATAATAATAATAATAATAATAATAATAATAATAATAATAATAATAATAATAATAATAATAATATAAGTTGTCCGGGGATCGTCTTATTCTCGTCCCTTCACCCCTCCCCCCCTCTCTCTCTCTTTTTCTCTCTATCTGCCTCTGTCTGTGTGTATATCTATCTATCTATCTATCTATCTATATGTATATATATATATATATATGTGCATACACATACACATACATCTCACTCTCTACCTCTCCCATCTTTTTCCCTCCTGGCATCCCCAACCCCTCCCCTTCTTTCATCGTTTAGATCCACTCCTTTTTAGATGGTAACAGTACAACCGGATAGCATTTCGCAACATTTCCCCCATTTTTTTATGTGTTGCTTCATTTCTTCAAAAATAAGTGAATACATACTTCTTTTTCTCTATAATCTTTTTATGATATAATTCAGCTCAAGTGTTATTACAGCCACAGTTTAAATTGTTTCAAATGGCTATGAAAGGAAGGCTTGTTATCAATAATGAGGAATGCTTCCTTTTCACGACACTCTACAATAAATTATAACCCTTCCTCGCACCCCGTTTTCTACACCTTTTTCTCACACTTGAAATAAATACAAAGAAAAAGGAAAACTCTAAATCTCCCCCTGCCCCTCTCTCGCCTCTCTCCCTTTTCAAGAACCCCCCCCCCCCACACACACACACACACCACACGCTCTTAACTTTTGCCTATGAGCTCACTCTTTGGTTCGGTGTGCTACGTCACGCGAGCCTGTCCTGTGATCCAGCTCCCCTCTTCTCTACATAGCGACCTATCAGCTGACCCTGGCCAAACCAGTACTGCCTGTTAATGATCATTGCAGAACCTTCGTTTTTCATCGATAGTAAAATAACTACCATCCGGTCCGTATATAACTATATATATATATATATATATATATATATATATATATTTATTTATTTATATATAATTGTATAAAATCAGTGCTGATTTAGTGCTGAGTTTTTGTTACTTGGATTGCTGTCTTTGCAATATCAGAAAAAAAGGTTTTTCTAAAAGGGGACTTTTGTTTTTAAATACTTTAGATTGTAATAATTGTTCCTTGTTCATGAAGGATGATGAACTTAAAAAGGTGAGTTTTCTTTCATAAAGAAGTAATTCTTTTTTTTTTCTTTTTATCTTTCATGAAAAGTGTGCCAAAAATCTTCCTTATATCTAAGTGGTGACTCTACATATAATAGACTAATGGATTAAGTGCAAAAAGAGACAACGAAAGAGGCAATGTCTTAATGAATGGTTTATAAATAACACACGCGCTGGCTTGAACCCGGCTTGTCCAATCGTGAGAGGATATAACTTTTTATACTTTTTTTATTACTTTGGATATAAAGTTCACAACAAAAAGACATCGATATTTATTAATAGTAGTAGTAGTAGAAGTAGTAGTAGTAGTAGTAGTAGTAGTAGTAGTAGTAGTAGTAGTAGTAGTAGTAGTAGTAGTAGTAGTAGTAGTAGTAGTAGTAGTAGTAGTAGTAGTAGTAGTAGTAGTAGTAGTAGTAGTAGTGGTGGTGGTGGTGGTGATGGTGAGAGTAGTAGTAGTAATAGTAGAAGTAGTAGCAGCAGCAGCAGCAGCAGCAGTAGTAGTAGTAGTAGTAGTAGTAGTAGTAGTAGTTGTAGTAGTAGTAGTAGTAGTAGTAGTAGTAGTAGTAGTAGTAGTAGTAGTAGTAGTAGCAGCACTAGTAGTAGTAGTGGTGGTAGTAGTAGTAGTAGTAGTAGTAGTAGTAGTAGTAGTAGTAGTAGTAGTAGTAGTAGTAGTAGTAGTAGTAGTAGTAGAAGTAGTAGTATCATTGTTTAATTTTTATTATGAGCTGAAATAAAAACAACAAAAAAACAAAACAAACCAAAACAACAGCAACAAATAAAAAAATAAAACAAAAAGAAATAGAATAAATATTGTTGCCGCTTTTCATCTTTCTTAGCAACTTTAAGAAAGATTTATAATATTGTTCTCTCTTGGATCTAACACTTGTGACAAAGACATCCACTTTTGTACACCAAGGTCTGTCAGCGGTTCTTCAAACGGACAGGGATTGAGAGCAAATTATGATAAATTTGTAATATTTTTCATTTTGGACTCCCTCTCCTGGATCGCTACCTTAAATCACTTGAATAATGGCTTTATTAATATTGTCTGAATAATTCTAAGCTTTTTTCGGTAAATCACAAAGACTGCAGTCAGTCACTCGCTAATGCTTTGACCTGTCAGAAGGATTGAACGGGATTAACAACTTTGATCGATTGTAATTTTTTTTTTTTTTTTTTTTAAATGGGAGGGTATGCAAGAGGAGATTAAAACACTTGAAATGGATGAATTTGACCAAAAGTTATATCCGAATTGCCAACATCAGGTGCTCGTTTACTCTTTTTTTAAATTAAGTTTATGGGAAGAAAACGCATTTCTTTGTTTCCAAGAAAATAATAAGGCTTTGCGTTTTTAAATAGAAAACCTCCTTCTAGACTGTTTTAATTGCAATGTACTGGGACACACTCCACTAGTCTGGTTACCACGAATCTTTTTTCTTTTCAAATTCATTCAACATAATGTTTGTGTTTTAAATACGCACTGCATCATTCACATGCACACCGCATTTTCATAAATTTGAAGGGAAAAAAATCATTTCAAATAAAAGCAACTGTCTATCCTCAATAGCATAGGGACATAAGTGTATGTTTTTTTTTGTTTTATTTTTGTTTCTTTTTCCTTAAAAAAGCTCTCTTTTCTTTCGTCCATATTGAGTAAATATGACTTATCCGTCTGAAGTAATAACACCCGGAAGCCATTAGTTTTATAAAAAAAACATGAAAGATAATGCTAAAATATTTAGTTTGCACGAAAAAATAAAATAAAATAAAAGACAGAAAGAAATCCACCCACAGATTGATGGATTCAAGGATCAGTCCCGCACAATGCCTGATGGGATTTTGCAATGTGCATCCTTGAAATCTGGTGGCAAATTGCTTATCCTTCGAGAAATGGGTGCTTTTTCTAAAGTTCTCCCGGTTCCCAAATCACCGGCCTAGCGCTTGTAAAAAGTGCAACAGATGTCGCCCTTATCTCCCGCCCTGTTTAGATTCCTTACTTTAGCACCGTGTGTGTGGGGCGCCTGTAGTGCAGACTTTCATTTACAAGCAGGCTCTAACTGCCTTTTAAAACCTGTAATGACATAAGCAGGACTTTTAGTTCCTCATCTCTGCATACCTTAGACTACTGAATAACGACTTCCCAATGGCTTACCAACCACCGTGTTATTTTGTACTTTTTAAACTGTCCATGCGTCCATGGTGTAAATGGTGCAAAAACATCGGATTTTTTTTTTCTTATGAGTAAAGAGATGGTACTTTTCGCACAAACTAAAGTAAACGATTCTATTCGGTTGTTTTTCTTTGCAAAGTGAAAGGCTCAATGACGAAACGCATTTTTAAAAAAAAGTGAGTAAAAGTGCTTAAACTAAGTTTTTTTTTTTTCGTTTAAGTTCTTAACCTTGTGTCATTTTTCAAAAATTCGGGTTTAGTACCATTTTTGCGACTATAATTGTTACAAAAATACTTCGAAGATTACTGATTGCAATTTTCAATCCTAAGCAGAATTTTTCATGGGACCCTTCATTTACCTATTCTCCTTACGGATATTAAAGAAAATATAGCCGAACCTCCTTACAAAGAGGTCTTAAAGTACCGCGCATCTTGCGGGAAATTTCATGTGTCCAGGTGGGGTCGCAGATGTGAGTGAGAAAAATCACGCATTAACAAACGTTGCCAGTGTGTGTCAAATTAAGCCTTGAATAAAAAAAAAAGTTAGCTAATAAAAGAAATCGCCTGATTCTGTACTTTCCCAATCTGTTGTTAAATCCTTTAAAACGCTTTTTGGAAAGTTGTGAATTTTCACATTAAGTGCATGAAAGTGCGAAAATTCTTTGTCGCGCGGTTATTTAAACCTACATGATAATGAATGTAATAAAAAAATATGTGTAAATAGATTTTGTTAGTACTAAAAGGTTAATTTCCCATATTAATGCGGATTTTTTTTTTCTCCTAAAGCAATGAACTTAATTTAGGGGTAATTAAATGGCACAAAATATACACGTAAACAACCCAGAAAATAATGTTCTCAACGGAAAAATTAAAAAATTTCGCACTTCAAATTTTTTTTTTTATCAACAGCTAAACCGGTTGTAAGGGCGTATTGCTGCACGTTTTAAAACGGCACTTTTTGTACACCTGTTCCCCAAAAATTAGATATTCCAGCGGTTTTAAAGTTAAAACAGAACTTCCGATTCGAAAATAAGCCTGCCGCTGATTCACAACTGGAAGTAAGAAGCCATGGGTAAGAGCTACTTAAACTCAGGAAAACGTGAGGAAAATGTGGGAAGAGTGCGGAAAAAGGTAAATTCATATATTTTCGCTTGTCTTTCCTCAAAATAATAATTTGATTTGTAAAAACGCAAATATTTATAAACTTTCACTTTGGTCACATAATTATGGCTAACAAGTCTATGACAGTATCAATTATTTTATCCTGCCTGTTACACCTGGTAATAATGATCTGGTTTTAATACTCTTCCTAACCAATTATATCCAGGTGTAAGCTCAAGCACGTTCTAATGGGGATTGATCTGATCATCTTGTGCTACATCAGTCACGATTGTAAAGTCCCGTTTATTTTGGCTTGTCAGAATTGTAAAACATCTCAACCGCCCATTTTACTTTAACGTACAATAAGACCCTCACCAGACCTTCTCCACGATAATTTACTTTTTGCCATTTTACGGTTTGGCTTTTCGTAACTGGCTACCTCCTCGCTAAAAATCCGCGTGCCTGGTGCTATAGATATTGCGCTAATTTTTAAAGCCAAAGATCGCTCTTGCTCTAAGGGTGTTTTGTGGAAATTTACCTGTTTAAATAAGATTTGTATTTAACCAATAGTGTAATACACTTTAGCCGCCTTAGTTTACAACCACCATTCCGTAATCCCTGATGAGGTGTAAAACTACTCTTACGGAGATCATCTACATGTGTTCAGTTCCCGAGAGTTAAAACACACACACACACACACAAAATAAACACACAACAACACCAGACAGGCAGGCAGCTCTGAGACAGGTTTTTTTTTTAGTTTTAATTTTTTAGAAAGATTTCCAGCTATCTAGTTTCCCGATATCTATATTACTCCCTCACTGCCCTTGATATTTTTCTCAGATTCTGTTTTCTTTTCCGTTTATACAAGGGAGTAAATGAACATCGATTCGGCGCTATTTTTAGACAAAGATGAACCTTGGTTTAACGTATTTTACATTACCGGAGTACATCTACACCCAACCCTACGACCCCTCGGTAAAAATGTGCTCTCTCTCTCTCTCTCTCTCTCTCTCTCTCTCTCTCTCTCTCTCTCTCTCTCTCTCTCTCTCTCTCTCTCTCTCTCTCTCTCTCTCTCTCTCTCTCTCTTTCTCTCTCTCCCCTTCCCTACTCTTTGACAATGTCTCTGTTTTTTAATCTTTGCCTCTGGTTCTCTATTTCGCCCTCTTATCACTCCTGTCTTACTCTTCTCCACGCTTTCTCTCCCTTTAAATCTTAACTTTAGATTGGCTGCTTTCATAACAAAAAATAAGGAGGGAGGGAGTGGCGGCAATGGTAGTGGAGGTAAAGAGCAGATTTTCTCCGGTAAAATAAGGAACCATAATGTTGAAAATCTTCTTATCCATAACTTACGCATTTACATAATCACTCTCAATACATTTCTTTTATCTAGTTCAGATTGTAGCACCGAATGTATGAAACATTTGCTGATTGCTTAGATTAAACTGTGATATCATAGACTATAGTACATACAAAGCAGATGATGAACAGTGATAACTTGATTAGAGAAACAAAATGAAACATCAGTGAAAAAGTTCCAGTATTAACCCGTATACTGGTGTTTGACTTGCAAAGGGCATGCAAAGGGAAACATAAGGAAAAGGATAGAAAAAGAATAAAAAGATGAAAGAGAGTTTACATTTTTTTTATAAATGCCTTACGAAAGCAAATACGTGATTTTTATTTATTGGATGCCAAAACACATGTAATATTTTGTTAGCATCTAATGATCATTCGTTGAATTTAAAAATCACTTTATTCCCAAAACACGCATGCAACCGTCATTGATTTTGCCAGAAGGAAAACATAAGTTCTCATTTATAACTTGCAAAGATATATGCAAACTTTATATTCAAATTGTTATGGAAAATTTACACTTAGAAATAGCAACACTATTCCACACAATAGCAACACTATTCCACAAAATGTCCTGACCTCAAAAGCTGCAAATTTTGTTGGTTGGAGCAAGTAAAAAGCAGAAAAAAGTTCAATTTTCTTGACAAATTGAAAGCAGCCGAGTTCTAAATCGCTTCGCATAAACGCCCAAACGTTTGTGGCAAATGATTCTCTGTGAAGTGCAATTGATTGCTAGTGATTTGTAGCTCCGTGTAAACATACCATTAGCATTAAATGATACTTCAATACTTTTCCAAAAAAACTCACTTGATTACTGAAAACACGCAAACTGACGCATGAAAGTTACACCCTCTATAGCATAGACCTGCATTTTTTTCCACTCCATCTCGTCTTCCGCTGACAGCAAATCCAGAACTGTAACCATCTCCCATGCTTTAGAGTTTCCTGCAGAATTCTTACCTTGAAATGGAGCAATTATCAGCTAGGAAATACGGGGGTAGCACAGGAAAACAATTATGTTAACATATGCTATACATGATTATGTAGTGCAGGCGATCCGTGATTAAAAAAAAACCCCAACCAAACAGCATTTAAATTAATAACAAATAATAGCCCAATTAAAACCGGTTGTTCAGAGCTTGTATTTGTAAAATGTTTGGAGAGACTTTAAATTCACCTTATGTATTAATAATCAAATGAACACATCATTTGTTATCGATTTTCGATTCTTCAAAGGTATTTTGTCAATTGATTTATTTCCCTCACATTTGCTTATCATCTTGTGCAGTCGAATTTTCAACTCCGACATGACTGAAAATCAACTCTTTCAATTAATTACTACTGGATCACTTTTTATACCTCCTTCTATGCTTTTTGTAGACAATATTTTTTTTATCTATCTGTCTATTTATCTTCCTATGTATCTATCTCTCTATCTAACTTTGTTGGTAATTATTTTATCATGAGTATTTTCATCCTAGAGTGCTAAAAAAACCATCAAGCCTTGTAAATATCTATCCCTCTAACTAGATATCCATGTGTTTATCTGTGAATCTATTCATCCTTCTATCTTTATGTCTATCTGTGTATATACGTTTCTATCGATCAATCAGTCTAACTATCATCCATCATTCTTAATAACTCATACAATATTTCTTTAAGGCTAATACAACACTTTTTCAATCATCTACTCTCTTGTTTAAAGAAACGCAATGCTGCGAAATGAAATTATTGAAAAAGATGAGCAAGGAAGAAGTTAAGGGATTTGAAAACAGTTAAAGGAAAGAGGAGGAGATGGCGAACATGGAGAAATGAGATGGCAGACATGGAGAAATGAGACAGAAAATAAAGTGAAAAAAATTTTCCTTTCATAATTAAAATAAATGCAGTTTCTTCATTTTACTACCGCTGTTGTAAAATTATCTCAGATATCTCCAGATTTACTCATTAAACTTGTTGACATTTGTTCATTTCTAAGAGTATCTCGAGCAAGACGTAGGCGCCTGCAGTACGAATTGTAGTCTCGGAGAGGAAGAAACACAAATAAAGTTTAACAAGTCATTCGAGAAGGGCCCAGTAAGACTGATTTTTACGACAATCAACAGCACTGATTATGCTTTAAGACCTATTTTGATCAATCGAAAAAGTCCCAGCAAGACAGAGCAAGGTCTCATTCAAGTCTGTCTTTTAGAAGGATCAAATATCCGAAAACCATACAAGCTTTGCCAAATCTAATAATTATAGTGACCTACTTGATTTAAGTATGGATTGGACAGAATAATGCTAAAGGAGAGAAAAGTTAGCCTTTTAGAGGTCCTATTCATCGAGTGATACAAAATGCTAACACAGATTTAAAAATATGATAAGTAGCGCATATTCCTACTGTATTTGATCTTTTAAAATAACCGTCTTCTTGTATCACTGGTAAAACTAGGCCAAAACAAACAAATAATCAAATAATCAACATTACCAAAAAGAAAAAAAAAACAAAAAACAAAATACAGCCAAACAACAAAACAAAACCAAAAAGAAAACGTACACAATCCGAAAAACTATTCTTCTCTCTTGGTACGATTAGATTATTTTATCTCTTAGCATCAGCACATGAAATAAAGATGCGCAAAGGCAGGTTCTGTAACGACCCGATCGAACAGCTCTTTTATTCTGAAGACAGAGCAGTTTATTAGGAGAGCTCAATACGAAGTGGCTTATAAAACGAACTCCGCACTACGTGCAATCTCTCTTAAAACTGTACAACCGTGCAACCCGAATTGCCCACTCCCAGCTCTTCACTCTTGTAATTCCCCTTGCCAGGCCATAGTTTTCACAAGCTCCAATGAATACGTTTTTCCATGCTTGATCGACAAAACATAAAGAACAAATTGATATTAGGCTTCATAGTCTAGGATGAATAATAATTTTATTTTTATTTATTTTTTTTTTGTTACATATGATTGCACTCGTATTGAGAAATTTGTTCAGGCGCTCCACAGAATCTTGTTTTAAATCAATTAATCTGGGTTCCAAGACATTCAGACTCATATTCAGCACCTTAGGACGCAACCAGGCTGTTACTTATAAATATTAAATGGGGCTCACAATATCTTTTCCAAACCATATTCGATATATTTTCCACGAAGCCTTTTCCCTTTCAATTTTTTTAGCTCTTGCGAAGCAAAATAGTTTAAATGGTCTAGAATACGCAAAAGTTTTTTAATAGGTATGTGCTCTTAATGTTGCCATTTCTAGATATCCTAGGTAGTCGATCTTACCAAGGGTAAATAAGTCACTAAGAATCGAAATCCTTACTGTTTGAAAGACTCTTTTGTGCAATAAGAAGCAGAGGTTAGCCAACATTAATGCCGATGTTTCAAATTTCTAGTAAACATTTTGTTACTTATTGAGGGGGTAATCTATTTAGCAACTTTACCCCTCTCCTAATCACTACTTAACCAAAATATTAATAATAAAAAACAGAGCTATAAGTCTTTTGCGCCCCTGACATGTAATTTCGCGATGAGCAAATATTTGCTCATTCCGGTCCATGGCGAACTTTCAGAGAAACGTACTTAGCTCTACAATCAGTGGCAAACGCGAACCCCCAATCTATCTTGGTACCGACCAACCTAGACAGGAAACAGCCGGCATCGCCAGCAAAACTTGCAACGGCTGGCTCAAGTCTCCTACATTTTTCCTAACTGACAAAATATCCTAGATAACATAAATATGTGTCTTTAGAAAATACAGACAAAAAAAAAAAAAACCCAATGAAATATTAAAAAGCATCAATAACAACAAATTAAAAACAAAACCAGAAAAAAAACCTAAAGACATAATTCTTTTCCTTTCATGACAGAGGAGATGTAAATGAAAGCTGCAACGGCTACACCATTCTGCGGAAACAATGTTATCTTCAGCTCAATCACGACCTGATTTATACTCACGATAACAGAAGAGAATTTGGATTCAATGTAATAAAACTGCAATTCATTAGGTCTAAGTTTGCCGCCTTCCTACGAAATTAAAACACAGGAAGTTCGGATTATAGTGTCTGCAAAATAAAGCTATGATTTCTGTTCCTAATCTAGATTGACAGTTATTATGATTGGAAAAATAAGGACGGATTTGGACGGCATTACGTTGTTGTCGGTACTTAATCCGTGGCATGGTTTCCAAGAAGACAAGGTGTTTTGTTGAAGAACAATCTGATGAAATGAAAAAAAAGACGTGAAAGGAACTATCTTGAAAAAAATTATGCACAGAGTTAAAATTTTTCATTCTCAATGACTCAATCCTCCTTGAGTTGAGCACTTTACCCACTGTACGGTACGTACTTGAAATGAAAGATACACACACACACATATATATATATATATATATATATATATATACATATATATGTATACATATATACACTGAACACACACACACACACACACACATATATATATATATATATATGTACGTTTGTCCACGCAGAAAAAGAACTATTTTGCAATGTATCCATTTGCTACATTCGACTGCACATGGTAATGTTACACAGGCCTTTTAAATATTCATGGAAAAATTTTTCAAAGCCCATTGCCTTTTGCAAAAAAAGCTTCTTTTCTGTACATCTCCGATTCACGCATGAGGTAAACTTTGGGGATGCAAACTAAGCCTCATATGCTTTCTTTTTTTAAAACAAAACGTTTTGCTCTTACGAATGCCTCACATAATTTTAATTTTTTTTTCGCACAATTTCCTTTACGCCGCATCCTTTCCAAGCTGAGAAAGAAACAAAATTAAGCGTGCGCAAAAAGAAAAGCTGGACCGATTTAGGGTTACAAAGTTAAATTAAAGCAAAACACTTTATGGTACTACTCGCACAACTCAGGGCTCTGTAAGCTAAGGCTAGAAGATGTTATAATTATGGAATTAACTTTTCTTTAGCATTGTTCCAAGTTAAGCCTTCCTATTAGCCCATCTCCTCTTTTATTTCAACCACTAACAGAATCTTCACTTTTTATTTTTTTTTAAAGAAATAGACAAAAACAACATAAAACATTAAAAAAAAAAACAGCAAAAAAACAAAACAAAAAACAAAAACAAAAACAAAGCAAAACAGATGCTCGGCTGTCAAGAGTAAATAATGATATTCAAAATAAATGAAGTTGTTTCTTAAATTTACGGGGATTTTCTATATGATTTTAGGATTTGTTTCCTGAAACAGACAAGCGTTTAAGGATTAAAGCTGCAAAGGGAATGGGTAAGATTTCTTTGATGTGATTGAACTAATTACAGTCTAAGCGTTTTAGAAATTTTTCAAACGAGCTTGCAGCCAATTTGGCTTCAAAATTGTCTATTTTCCATTCCTGAAAAACTTAGAGGGACTTGTCTGTTTCTTTTTTCTCCAAGATGCTGTTCTTGTTGGAGGTATTTATTGAAACTGCTCATTTTATGCAAAAATGACCGTGCCAAGTAATCGACCACAATATCAAAAGACTAACGTAATCTCTGTAACACGCATGACGCATGCGAGTATCAGACCTGGCCATGGTCCGAACCTTGGAAGTTTTCAAAGTGCCTCAACGGGACGAACAAGCCACAGTTCTTGGTACAAACATGTCAGGTTCCGGCACGGATGATTGATGAGTAAGGTTCCCCCCGAGGCCGGAACGTACGCAGGGTAAAGTCCCAGAAGGATGATAGAGTACGATCACAGTCTAAGACACGTTGCAGCGAATGATTTGATAGGGACAGTTACGCTATACCGGACGTGGAGAGAGCGTGAGAAACAACTGGGAGAGTGGGAGAGTGCATCAGGGTTGACGAAATAGGAACTAAGGGAAATGACGTCAGGACTGTTTAAACAAGGCTAAAAGGAGAAGAGGTTGGAGGAAGGGTTGCTTGGGAAAGGTTTGAGCAAAGTGTAAAAGATGGTATTTCGAAATCGGGGATAAAATTTGGAAAAGAATAAGGGCGGGATGCTATTTTAGAACATGTAGTTGAAGAATCCTGTAAAAGATCTGTTTGCATAGAATCAGAGAAAATTAAGGACAGAAAAAAGAAGAAACAGAGAGAGAGAGAGAGAGAGAGAGAGAGAGAGAGAGAGAGAGAGAGAGAGAGAGAGAGAGAGAGAGAGAGAGAGAGAGAGAGAGTCAGGCAGACAGACAGACATAAAGAGAGACATAGAGAGAGAGGGAGGGGAAAAAGAAACAATATAAAAAGAAAAAAGGGAGAATAGGTAAAATGAAAACTGTTGTGAAAAGGTACAGTTTTTTAATCTTTGTATATAGTTATCATACCGGTGTATATAAAGAAATAGGTAATTATGAAGGTGAGGCAAAAGTTTCACTAAAAAAAAATAAAAAAAAGGAAATCTTTTAGTGGATATTTTAAAAGAGCAAAGAAAGAGATTTTATCTCAATTACCTAAAAAGGGGAAACAAACGCGGAGAAAAAAAATTCAAGCACAGAGAAACGAAATAGAAAAAAACCAAGCTCATAAACACATCTTAATTCCGCACAAGTGAGTCAGAGAGGGGCCTGAACCAACATTTCTATAGCATAAAGGGGAATTTACATCTAGGATAAATTACCATCGCGGCTACTAGAGGAGAAACGTATGATGAAAGACACGTATGGATCTCAAACAATAACATACAAAGCGTACATCTCTAGCATCATATTTGGAGCGTTTGAATACAGAGTCTGGCATCATGAACAAACCGTAATGCAAACATGGCAAAGTTGGGAAAGGTCCAGACGCCCAGTTCTTTTTATTATGTCGGTACCGGTATCCACACTCTGAAGATAGGATCGGATGTATCGTGTGCCGAGTTTATCTATAGAAGAAGAATATCTGTCCGCACTATTCATTGTTATGAAGAAAAACAATGACCTGTAGCTGGGAAACTTTGTGTGTTACATTTCTGAATGTTTCCCTCGGCTTTCTAAAGGAATTTGTCCTTATATGCTTACTTTACAAAAATATATTCATATAGAAAAAAGTAACAATAGACACCTGAAGCACTTTTAGTCGCAAGATTTTTAATGCTCATAATTTATGTTCTGTTAAAATTTTTATTTTCTTAAAGAACATTAATTATTACAAAATGCATATCTTCTCTTTTCTTTTTTTCACAGATCACGGAGATGATTTGAGGTTGGACTTCGATGATCTCTATGACTTCCATACCACGTATATTTTGGTGTGGCGTCTCTATATGGATAGGGTTAACGATATCAAAAACATGCATTCGTCCGTTTTTTTCTTTAAAAATCAATTTACTATAAGAAACAATAGATATAAATAATCTGGTTACATCTGTATTGACAAAGACCAGCCTTGCTTTAAGAGCGCTATAACCGATTGCTTTGCCTCGTTTCCCTGCATCTGTTTGAGATTTTGAAAACTTCTACGCAATACACGACGGGAGTTTAGATTTCTAATAGAAGGGACATTTAATGGCTTTCCTTTTTTTTGATACAAAAACATAATATGAGAATTGCATAAGCACAAAACATCTGCTTCTGATCTTTTGAACGAAACTCTAATATACCTGATTCTTCCAAACATTCTTAGCAAACCTCATTTATCTGCAGCTATTGAGTCTAAGATATTCTTAATTTAGATCCTTTTTCCTTAATGTCATAAGTTTTTGAACTTTAATGCGGTTTGGAAATCTTGATAGAGCACTTCGTATTCTAAAAATGACTTACGAGATATGCAAGGTGAAGGTCATTTCCCTCAGTGATAAACTTACAACAGAATTCTTGTAAACGTTTTTTTTTTAACCAAGTATTGTATATATGAAACGGTCTTAGTGTAGGGTTATTTTACAGAAGTTATAAATTAATGGAAAAACAGCCTCAGTGTCGGATTTTGAACAATAGTTACAAACATATGAAACAGTCTTGGCGTGGGCCTCTTTTATAGCAGTAATTGACTTATGAAATAATCTTTGTGTAGGATTCTTTTACAATAATTATAAACTTATGAAGAAGTCTTGTTTGGGGCCTCTATTACCCGTGGTTATAACAGCACAGATTTGGTGGAGGTCCCTTTTCTATAGAAATAAACGTAAAAACTCGTTCTAGGTGAAGATACTTTTCCCCGTGGTGATAAACTTAGAGCACATTCTTGGCAAAACTTCTTATCCAGAGAGATAACTTTTAACGTATTCTCAGTGGAGGTAGATCCTCCCTCTCCCTCACTGTATGTGGTGATAAGTCCCAAAGGCTTCTTGATGGATATCCTCCGGTTGAGCTTTTCATCACTCGTGATCAGCCTGCTCATTGGGCTCAGCGCGTCCAGAGATGACTCCCCCAAGTAAGTATCTCAAACAGTACTATTTGGTTTTAAATCCTTCATGTTTATCATCGAAACCAAGGACGGGTTTACAGATACGGCATCATTGAATTGTGGAATTTCTTATAGTCATCTTTCTTCGTAAAAATCCCTATTTATTTATAGATTCTTTTAAATATCATCATTGAAGTATAATTATGGTAACTATGGATTTCCACAAGGCAGTTTTTGTTTCACATACATAGCCAAATGAGGAAAGCGTATGAGAATGTTTAGATAGACTGGAAAAGTAAAAAAATTTCCTGCTTTTCATGCATTCAGGATTATTAAAAAAAAGTCAAGAAATTCCAATGGCGAACCTAAAATTTTCAACTTTTTTGTTTTGGTCAAATCTTTGATCTTCAAAATGATTTCTCATTATAATAGTACATGTCCTCGCGGAAAGGATGAGGAGGGTTTGTTGTAAAAGAAAGAATAGTGCATGAGCAGGTCAGAAGGTTGAGTTTGTCAGCTAGAAGGAAACAAGTGGTATAATCATGTATAGCCTTGTGAAATGAGAGCACAAAAGATTACAAGAGATATGGAGATCAAGTTTCGCGTGAAAGGGTTTATAGGAAAGAAAAGAACATGAAAACAGATACACATAAAGCCATACACAAAGGTAGGCAGTAAAAAGATAAGGAAAAGGAGAGAAATAGGAAGATAAAAAGATATTATTTAATGTCGCGGTAATTGCATGCGCAACTAGAACATTTTAGAAAACTTGCATTAAAATATTGTAGGAGTCTAAATCGTTCATGACTTGCAGAATACAATTTTGAAAATTAAGTGAACCAATATTACACATATCAGCTAAGTGAAAAATATAAGATCTGTGAATCTCATTAAATGAAGGATGAGGAAGAAAGACAACTATATCGCATTTTGATCTGGAAATAGATTAAAAATCCACAGAATCGAAGTGTGCTACACGGATTGAGTTAAAAAGAGAACAGTAAAAAAAAGCATGAAAAGATTAGAAAGATCGAAGATTTAATAATTGATTATACGAAATTAATTTTACGAACAATTTAACAAGGAACCATCAAAATGGGCAGAGCGCACGCGCAAACTTCATCTGGCAAAATCGGTATCCTCTATAAATTATAGAATCTCTGTCAAAAACTGCGATTGTAGGTGAGCAGATCAGGTTGGGCCTGGCAAACATATTATGTGACATAGAGAGACAGAGTGGGTCTTGCTTGAGAATATATCAAATAGTAAATTGTCCGGATTATGCTCCATAAGGAGAGACTATGAAGAATGGAGAGAGAGTATCGATTCTTTTGTACGGGCTCGCTCGGTAAACTTGTATACTCTGGAGGATTAAGTAAAGGCAATTGTGGAGAGTGGATATATCCATCTCTCTCTCTCTCTCTCTCTCTCTCTCTCTCTCTCTCTCTCTCTCTCTCTCTCTCTCTCTCTCTCTCTCTCTCTTACTATCTTTCTTTCTCTCTCTATCCCTTCCAATTTATTTCTTAAAAAATGTAAAGCAGTGAGAGAGCCTATTGAAAACTACAATTTCGAAAGTTAATCGTTGTATTTTTGCCAATTTTCAGAATAGTCTGATTAAACAGAGCTATTATGGTCTACACAGCTTTTTTTTCATTCCTATTCACACTATACTTCTTCTACCAATGAAGAAATATTTACGGAGTGAAAAAATGGTTTCTTAAACTAATTCTCCGAACTCACTGTTGTCTATTGTCTTTTTATAAGCTTTATTCAATGTTTCAAATCAACATAAATGCATAGTTTACGTAAAATACAAAATATTTACATTATTTAACTCTTTATGCCCTAGAGTTGGTTAATTTAATACAAACTAAAACGACCAACTTTCTTTGTTAAAGAAAGCACGCAATTCGAAGAACATTTTCAATAAACATCCATCTTCAGAAATTTGAGTTTATTTAAGGTGCTAATTTTTAACCAAACATTCGAAAAACAAACATTGTAAATCTTTTCCATACAGAAGCAATGAATTCAAAAGAATGATATCATAATAAAAGGTATGTTGAAAAGATGCCGCCTCTTGGCCTCGAATAAAATTGAACTATGCAAATCACAAGAAAGTATGTAGAATCCAAATCAATTTACTATATATATACATATAAAACACTTCAGTTTTACGGATATATTTTGAAAACAAAGAGAATTTCTAAATTTTCGTTTGCGCTAAGCAACATCCAGTTTAGCAACACCATCTGACACAAAGTACTGCGACGTTACAAGCAGCAAAAGTTTGTTTCATTCGATTTAAAAGTGTAAAGCTGCAAATCTTACAATTTCCTTGGCAAACTGAAAGAAGAACAGCGCCAAATCGCTTCGTGTAGACCCAGAAAACATTTTGTGGCGAGCGATTTTCTGTGGGAAGCGATTTATTACTATTGATTTGTTGCTTCGTGTAAACGTACATACCTTCAAGATGTTTTTTTCCCTCAGAGAAATACGAATTATCTAAATGCGCTGGCTGCTAAAGGCAGAACAACTTACAAGCTTAAAAAGCTCTCAGGATCTAACGAATTACAGATCTTTTATCTCTACATATAAATTTAAAAAATCATTTACTAAAAGTATAAGTGCTTCTCTGAAATGTTAAATTAAAAAAAAAAAGTTTTGCTTCATTATACGTCACCCTTGACATAACAATATAATTTTAGAACCTAATTCGATTCAACTAGTTATGCTTTGTTTATAAATTCAACTGCTTTTTACAAATATATTTTCATAGGCTATGTAATACCAGTTTTCAAGCAATTACTGGTACATAAAAAAAATGTCGACTGAACTGATCCTGCAAACTTGATAATATTTTTTCAATCTTTAATTATTTTGCAACCAGACGAAAAGTTTAAGTTCTTGCATGAGTTGCTCACTCTTACAAAAAAAAAAAAAAAAACCAATGTTTTCTTTTCACTTTTTAATTATATTTTTGCGAAAGAATGAGAAATCTAGACGACATTGAACACAGTGATGCAAGTGCATTGCTTTTCTGGAGTGATTTCATTACCCAAGTTGTCTGGCCAGAAGACTTGCGTTTTGCCTTCGTACTGAAATCGAACTCGAAAGAACCAATTACTGGAGAGAAGTTCTCTGATCATCGTGTTTCGTCTGGACTTTCTCACAGCTCTTTTGCTTTTGCACCCAAATGCATGCATCTCTCTGTCTCTGTTACTCTTTCTCTCTCACTGTCATTGTCTCTTATCTTCACATCTGTATATATCTGTGAGTTGAATCCACATCCATCTGCACACTTTCTATAAATTATAACTCTGTTCTTTCGATAATTTTGCAGTCTCTCGGGTTCTAGAGAAGCAGTGAATCAAAACGCTCTTTTTATGATCTGCACGGATTCTCATTTTTAAACAAACGAGTTTGGATGGACTTAAAAAAAAAACATCTACCTTAACTCAGGAGGGTTAATTCGATATACTAAAAAGTGCAAAGATCTTGATTTTAACATTTGACTCAGACAAGTGATCAATTATGAGCTAATGCTTTACTTTGAGCTCATTGAAATAGCGTTCATTTGATTTTTTCTAAACCCTCTTCGTTCAAACCATTAGAATATCAAACCCTGTAAACTAATTTCAAAGACCCATCTAAAAAAAAATCGGATCCAAATGTAGTGTTCAGTTTGTCTTGTAGGAAACATTTCGCACGGAAATGCAGAAATTTTCCGGACATCGATACAATTATCATCTCATGCCATTTGTGAGGAAGGCAAACAGCTCGGGTCTCATTAAATGCTAGATCAAAAGAAAACGGAAAAGCGTTAACACTGCTTGTATCGACAAGACAGATACTTGACAAACAAATTAATTATGATTGGTACAATCACTCTCAAGAATAATGCCTGTTCAGGGAATTTACTATTGCACATAGATAGCTGCACTCAGTGATCAAACCAATCGAAATGAATGAGTAAAGTCAAGTTTTAGGTAGTTAAAAACATTTAATAATCCATCAGTACAAATACGAGGGATTTAACAACCCTCAACTTTTCAACAGTATCATTAGAGCAATGGGAACCTTACGAGGGGTACAGATAAAACATCAAATGATAATTATGTACAAGGCCAAGTCATCCAAGAAGACCAGCCTTTGCAATATAAATGGCTTAACTTATCTATTTCATTAAAGGTTTTGTCATAGTTAAAAAAGTAACACTCAGAAAGCAAATTTCGTTCAGCCCATCAGATCACTCAACAACAATATTTACCTATCCTAACTGTGCGAAAAAGGCAAATGATATATCTCACTTTGGCTCTTAATGCAAAAGTTTGTTTACCTTGGTGACTCGACCTATACTTAGGTAGGCCCCCTACTCGTGCTACCATCATCGAGCCGCTGGGGGGCTGATGGCCTGACTGGTCTCTCACTCGGTGACCTGGAACTTTCTGGCGTCCTAGTCCGCCGATGAAAGTCAAAGTCAAGCTAGCAGCTTAGTAAAATGAAATTACTAGAGTTAAGAAGATTCTCATTAAAGCATTACATAACTCGTTCGGCATCAACATCTAGCGTTTAACTTTTTCATAAATTACCCTCAAATTTGTCTAAACAATGGGCTATCAATTAATCTTTAACAGAGTCCAAACATCGTACCTCGATCGTTCTAATTAATATTTACAACAGGAGTGGATGTATTCCCTAACAATTGTTGTTTGGTCATTTTTTTTAACTTAAAAATAATTTACAGTTGTGATATTCTGATATAAGCTGATTGATTTATTTTGATTAATAATCAACCTTGGAGACAAACAAGTATCCAAGATATGAGGTAATAATTTGATTTGAATTTCAAGAGCGAAATGCATTAATATAGACGTTTATAGAAATAGATTCAAAACTTTTCATTCGTATATGAAAAACTGCTGACAATTTTTAAAGCGTTTATTTAGATTATAATATCTTTTAATTTTATTTTGTTGTTCCTGAAAAAGGAATTAAAGCATCATCAACTGGCAAAACTATTTTTAAATCAAGGGAAAAAAAATCTTTTTCCCAGCCATCTCGATAACTAGCTTCACTTCCTCCATGAGCTTAATTAAAGAGAATTAAAAATAAGCCTCAATTTACACATTGAAACGAACGCATTTTTAATTACAATTTAAAAGAAGGTAGTTTCTAAAATCAATTAGCTTTTACCTTCGCCCCAAGAATTTTTGAAAAAAAAAAAGCAGAAATGTTAAGTTTCCATCATGAAACGAACGCATTACAAAGCAACCCTTCACACCAGAATACGTTCTGAAATAAAACATTTTTTTTAAAAACTTTCCTCCTCAGAGCTTTAACGAACAAAGCGTAAGTCTTACAACCTCTCTATAGTTATAGTGCTTCGGTGGTGCTTCGGAATGCATGCATGTGTTGCTGCTGCCCCTGCCGCTGTTCAATTTTTCATTGCTGCCTCATCAATTGCTTTCGTTGTATCAATTGATTGCCTTTATCTATGCTAGACGTATGCATTTGTAATTTTAAAACACCACATTGCCAATGAATCTAATAACTTGTTCGCCGTATCTAATTACGCACATAGTAAGCACAATTTTGATTCTGTAAGGAGTATATCGTATAAACTGTGTCAAAAGTTATAAATGCCGATTTTAAAAATATTTTAATATGTTATTTCATTCAATTTAAGTGGTATAAAGGCCAACTAAGTCATTATAGAAAGTATTTATTCATTTGCATTCAATTTATGTGTAAGGGATTTTAACGTACTATTAAAACTCTGTGATTTCAAATTAAATAAGTGAAACTTAGTAAACGATTCGATTTTATCTACTCCTAGTAAGAAAAAAATATTTACTGTTCCTTATTGATTATATTACTAGCCTATACACACACTCAAAAATTATTCACAAAGTTAAAGCTCTTTTCTTAACCATTGACCTTTTCTTCTTAATTTATCTATTGTACTTGTCTGTTTTTTTGTTCCATCTTTATCTCTTAATTCTCCCTTTATCTTTATATACCCCTCATTCTTTCTCTCCACTTTGAGCTTTCTTTGAATCTTTCCTTATCTGCCTGTCTTAATGTCTGTCTATCTTTTTACCTACTTGGGTGATTGTTTCCCTGTATGCCTGTCTATTTGTTTAACTGTGCCTCTGTCTGTGTATCTCTTCCTCTATAAATATCTTTTTTTTACTGAACCACATTATATCTCGATATGAAATATCCCCTAACCTTACAGCTATAGATACTCTAGATGGGTGTAGGTTTAGTATAGTGCTCTGCTTTTCGCTTCAACTTCATACACAATCAAATCCTGGTTTGTTTGGTTTTTTTTTTATTTGCCGCTGAAACGCTCCATCTTAGTTATTTTGTAATTACATTAATTTTAATAGCTGAATTATTTCTTTCCACTAAGTCCTAGTCATATCTGTGGCGCGGGCATTGTGTTCAAAGAGACAACTGTCTAATGCAATATCAACACAATATAAGTATCCTTCCTACACTGGTTTTCGGTTTCTTATGCTGCTTGTCTCATACTGAAACGTGTGCCGAGATGCCCTCATCCGATGAGCTTTCTTCCCCCAGCTCGCCTCTCAGATCTGATTATCTGTACTGCTCACACCAACTGCCCCCAACAGGTGTAAAGTTCGGCTAGAATCTCAGGCGAGGGGGGCAGCTAAAATAGTGCTAGTTATCTCGACAATCTTCAGGTATCAAAATAGATTGTTATTTCGTGGGTTCCTCGCTGTCTCATCGCCCACTTCTTCTTGGTTTTTTCCGGATCTGTTGATATAAAAATTGCTAAGAGTTTAAGAGATCGCAGACTGTTGTTTAGTACATCATTCTGTTGAGTACTATCTCTTAATGGCTTTGAACCACTCAAGTGAAATGAGAACTGGTATTATCCTTGGTAGATATAATTTAAAATAAGTTATGAATCGGTAAAAAGGATTTTTTTTACTAGCTGCTGCAGATAAATGTTGAAAATAGCAACATACCTTAAAAAAAAAATTAAACTCCAAAGAAAACAAAAAACAACACCCCCCCCCCCCCTCCCAAATATAATGCTTTTCTCAATCCATTTTAACTGAATTTTTTAATCTCTCTTCATTTCAGATATATGTAAGAATAGACATATAGCTTAGATCTTCAACAAAATGGAGTTATTGGATAAAAGAAATAAATTTGTGTTTTATAATCATTTAAACGTCTGGCTTTTCTCTAATTCTTGTCTGTTTTATTTAAGCAATAAACACTTTTCAAAATTTTGGCATTGATATCGATATGTTCTTTTTCTTTCTTTCTTTTTTTTTTTCAAATAATCTAAAAAATTAACCTTATGTGATAGAGCAGTTTGTTGATTTAAGTCTATTAAATCTTTTGGGCAAAGGTTGAGCAAAAGTCTTGAATCTTTGCATAGAGGCATTTTGTTTTTGTGATTCCTTTACTTTTGTAATAATCTAAAAAATGTTATTTCTGAAGGTCAGAACAACAAACTCTGATGTTGTCTAACATCATGCTTATTACAACTTGAAATGGGTTTTGCCGCCAAAATCAAAGAGGATGCACTTGCAATAAAAACTTGCTATTAATTTTGGCATAAATAAGCACATTCCTTATACAAGAAATATGTATTTCAAGATAAAAATTGAGAGATGTTTTAAAACGTATTTTTCAAATGTTGCTACGACAGCTTCGCTAGCCTGTATCCAAAACTTAGAGATTCTATAAAAAAAAACAACAATTTGCTTTTGAGATTCATCATGAAAACTGACAGGTACAAAACAGACTTGTTAAAACAATTTTTGATAGTATTATGCCTCACCAAGAATTTACCAGATGGCAGATACAGGTGACAGATCCTTAAAATGTTTGGCTGAAAAATCTCTCCCACCAAGGCCAGTTCGATGGAAAACTTTAGATAACAACGATAATCAGTGTTCGATGAAAGAAAACTTGTAACAGTTTAAAATCTGTCTAGAACGTGTGGATTTGCTTCGGTTTTTCAATCGAACCGATCTATCGTTTAATTCCTCAAGTACAAAAAAATATTGAAAAAAAAACCAAACCAAAAAGAATGTTTTTTACCCACTCGTTCTATATATTAAAATACTATGAATCGTAAGCTAAAGGTAAGGGATAAAACAAAATTAATTCCAAATTGGATTAGTTATGAAATGAAAATGAAGTGAGTTACAAGGAAGTAACAGGAAATTAAACAGAAATGGTCTGGCAGTCATATGTAAGAACTAAATGGTAATTTTTATGGTTGCATTGGGACGGAAATCGAATAAAAGCAAGAAAGAGCTGAGGTTCATCAGACTAACAAAAACAAGTATAGAGTGACCGATAGATTATGTAGATTTCTTTATCTCGCTATAGTTTATGACCAAAAAAAATGGAAATCAAAATTCTTCAATATATACTTGTATGAACTCAAAACTCTTTTATTAAATTTTGCAATTGATGCTATGACAAGGGTTCTCTTTAAACACGCCGAATTTCGAATGAAATATTTTCGTTATTATTTCAAGAGTCTTGTTATTGAACCCCTTGCCCTCTAGAGTATTTTCCACCCATCTACGGCGATATGATCGAATAGCTCCACAAAAGCACTATATTGGTACTTATCGACATACTTGTCTTCCTAAAATCTTATTCGATAATAGCAGGGGGAAAATGAGAATGTTGTTGTGAAAGGTTCTTAACAAAATACATTTTACACCACTATAACAATTATTCTCTTTTACGTGATCAACAAGTTTACCATCTTAAAGGAGGCAAAACTTCAAAGTTGACGCAGCTTCAATACTCTAAAAGCTTTCCAGACATGACTATTTTGTTATTTTTTTATTTGAGTGTTGTGAAATCGCGTATAAACATCGCTTCATTTGCTTCTTTTCAGCGCCCAGAAAATTAAGAAAGTTCCCTAATGTCTGTGTGGCCGCCTCAGTATCTTTAAACTTTCTCGCCCCCTATGAACCGAAGATTACTTCTTATCCAGCATTTTCTTTCCATTATTCATTTCTATCATCGAAATCAATATTGGATGGGTTCTCGGGTGCAGACAAACCGGACGAAGTAATTTCGTTTACAAAAAAGAAGGAATTGCTGAGATGGTGCATCTAATGTATCACTCTGTGTTAACCCCGCCCAATGTAAGTTGTCTTAGTCCGAATAAGTATGAATTTTTTTTCTGTCTGCAAGAGGAGGTGGACGTTTATTTATCAATGTCAACGCAACCTCACATCGAAGTTGTTGGAAAGCTTAAGGAGAAAGAGGAGAAGTGGGAGGGGGGGGGGGAGAGGAAAATGTGGAAAGCGAGTAAACAGTAATACTAATCATAATGCCTCTGACCATAATCCTGAGAGCTGTGGCATTGTCTTCCAATCGATCAGTGTATCTATTCACTTATTTATATTCCAGTTTGTTTATTTATCTATTAATCTATCTATCCATCTTTTCACAGAATATCATGCACCGCTTATGCTCTTTCAGTTATATTACAGAAAGGCGGATTTTCAAAAGTAATAACAAACTGTGTTTGAGGTCTCAAAAATGAAAAAAAAAGGATAACCCGTGCGAAATCTGAATTTTTGCTACTGTTACTAAAGCTGCTGCTACTAGAGCTGTTAGCGCTAATACCACTACTGCTGCTACTACTACTACTTCTACTACTACTACTACTACTACTACTACTACTACTACTACTACTACTACTACTACTACTACTACTGCTGCTGCTGCTGCTGCTGCTACTACTACTACTACAACTGCTTACACTACTACTACTACTTTTACTTCTATACTACTACTACTATTACTACTACTACTACTACTACTACTACTACTACTACTACTACTACTACTACTACTACTACTACTACTACTACTACTACTACTACTACTACTACTACTACTACTACTACTACTACTACTACTACTACTACTACTACTACTACTACTACTACTATTACTACTACTACTACTACTATTACTACTACTACTACTACTACTACTACTACTACTACTACTACTACTACTACTACTACTACTACTACTACTACTACTACTACTACTACTACTACTACTACTACTACTACTACTACTACTACTACTACTACTACTACTACTACTACTACTACTACTACTACTACTACTACTACTACTACTACTACTACTACTTGTGCATTTGTGAACCTTAAACCGCGAATATCTCATATAATATTAAGGGCCGCGCTTATCTCACCAGACACCGGTCGAAAGTCTTTTCGTGTAGTCGGTTGTCTTTTCTGACAAGGATTAGCTGCTCTTGATCCTCACAGTCTC